>ML804822.1:102738-121348 GCA_009831015.1 Picea engelmannii
AACATTGCTTAAGTGAACATGATTACCTGATTCCAATTTGATTGAGGCTTGTCCAAATCCTTCGACGGGGTAGGTGCTTTTGTCTCCAAGCTCCACTTTGTATGATGTCTTTCTCTCATTTAGATCTGAGAGTCTAGCTTGATATCCCGTCATGTGCCTGGAAGCTCCACTGTCGATTATCCACATATCGTCTTCAATTGTCCCGGTAAGTGCTAAGTAATGTAAGAGACTGATTGTTTCGCACATGTCTTCGGTTGACTGATAACTGGTCACGCCTTGATCCAAAACTTCAACTGCGTCTTTTCTCTCTTCTGAGAAACTCAATAGGTGCGCTGAGTTAGGGCGCATCTGGATCTCTTCTCCTTGAGCAAGATGCTCCATCACAAGGTGCCAGATCTGAGAATTAGGGTTTCTGCAACTGCCACTGCTAGTAACCCTAGCTGCAGTTCTTTGGAAGCTGCTCCTGCTAGTAACCTTAGCGGTAGTTCCTCAATGAGCTCAATACCTAGCGGTTATGTTTCCTTCCAGCGTTTTAGGCTGACTGAAGGGTGTGTGGGCGCATAACCTGTTAGAATATAAAGGATTGTGTGCTCGTTTTACCACGACGATACCCTCGTCTCCCAACCACAGGCCGAAGCCTCCCTCCGAGCACCTTGACCTTGACCGAGAAGAGAATTCTGGTTGCAATCTATAGCCAAGAGAGACTAAATGCACCAAGCAAAAGAATAGAAACAAAACTGAACAGATGATCCCACCTAGAACTAGCGCATCACTTTCCCCAGACACCTGCGCACAAAACTGCCAACTGCAGTGCGCACAACTGGCTCTGCAATTTTGAGAGTGTGTAATAATGAAACTGGCGCCCTGTATTTATAGTGGATTGGCCAGTCTAACTGGGGCCGACCTGACCAGTCCAACTGGGCTGACTTCTCTTTCTGGGCATCAATAAATTCAATATAAATATATTTGTTCAGCCGACAACCTGTCTAGGGTTTTCTTCAATTCTTTGCTTCCTTCCGGAGGATTCTAATCTCGTCATAGGTCATCATAGAGGTTCATACCTCCCGAAGCTACCATAATATTAACATAAATCACAATTTCAAAAATTTTCTACAATACCGAACATCCTAACCTTTTAATTCATCAATAGTATGGTGATTTATGAACACTTCTCTTAAAGTTTTTCGAGCATATAAATAAAATTCTAAAGCAAACCAAGTAAGTCCTTATCTTTCTTAAGGTTTGATAGATCAAATTTGATCTCAATGGAAATTAAAAATCATCATCATCATAAAAGTGTCTTATACTTATTTAGCATAGTTAAACCTTTTTTATAACGAAGATATATAGATGAAGCTCACAAGACATACGTGTTGTATTAGCAACATTAATTGTATAGTTAGTGTTGGTGCAGACCAATTTTGGGAGAAATCGAAGAAGTTTTGAAGGAATTAAAGTAGCGCCAAAAAACAAGGGAGCACGTCGGAGATAAAAGAAAAGTGGCATCGGAAAAAGAGGAAAAACAACACGTGAGAGGAAAGTATGCAAGACGTGCATGTAGGAAAACCTAACCACACTAGGGTTAGGGTTTTTGTAAGAGTTTGTAATGGTGGATAATCCAAAAATAAGTGTAATAAGTACCTAGGAGGTCTAGGTCGGGGGTAGGTTGTTGTTGTTGTGGGAGAATGTTAGAGAACATTGTTTTGCTTGGCTAGGAGAATGCTTGTAAGATATGATACTTTTTTGTAAGCTATTGAGCTGTAGGAGAGTCAAGTAACTAGACCTTGAGGGTTAGATCACAGACTGACGAGCCTTATGCGATCTAGTCAGCCTCAAAAGGATCATGGAGTCTGTTTTGTGATTGTATGAATGGAGTTGTAGTGCGTGTGATGCCATATATTACAGAGCCATAAAAAAAGAGCCCAAGAGCCAGATCTTTGTGGATGTAGCCCAAGAGGGGGTGAACCACGGTAACAACTGTGTTATTTGTTGTGATTGATTGCATGTTTACTTTTTGTAAGTAGTTAGTTGATGAATGAATAATTCCGTGAGATCGATTAATTGTTAGATTTGTTAGAATGCATGCATCCATGTAATAAATGAATGGATATTAAGAATAATAGAAGGAACTGCTAGATCAAGGCTTAAGAAGATGAAATGCAATCCCATATCCCCACTCTTTCCTAGAATGCAAGCATCTGAGCGTTGCAGTCACCCATAGAAATATCTCAGATGAAACTGCGCAGTGCATCTTGTGTGTTGTGTTGCCTTCTAGTTTACCAGGAGGGTCGATAGTTTTAGAGGGATTTGTTGGATGTTGTTCAGATCTGAACCTGGGTTAGCCAAAGAGGAGGAAGAGAGATATACAACCAACAAATGGTTATGTTGCCAGCTGGAATTGCATGGGATTGAGTGAGTAGGACCTGTGGAAGAATTGCGAAAAGAATGAAGGTATAAAATGAATGTTCAGAGCATAGAATCCAACGAAGGCAGATATTGAAAGTTGGTTGAAAATAAAGGAGTTGGGGCTTGCACAGAAAGACAATAGAAACCCTAAATTAACACCACGCAAATATCTGGACAAGTACGTGTTTAGTGACCTGCATGAGGTATTCTTCTGTGATTTCCCGCATGTGTTGCAGTATTTAGGTTGAAAGACAACCACCCTACAAATCGAATCAGATAGATCAAATGGAATCCTGTGGAGATCGTGCAGTTACAACAAGTTAACAACAAATTCACGTGCGCAGTAGATTTCTGGCTAGACAGTGTTGTTGCAGGGTTAATCATAGAATTTGTAGTAGATACCGCGAAGTATTACAGCGCGACAAAGAAAAAGTTTCTAAAAGGACCTCGAGGTAGGTATATTATATCGTTGTACACTTCCATCAAGATCTTACTGTATAGCAAAGGTGTGATGACTATGCAAGCATACAATTAAACTTCCCTGCGCGCACGGGGGAAGGGGGGGAGCACTGACAAGAGCTGAAAGAATGGAGGGAGAGATCGATAAGGGTAAGAAGGAGGCCATGGATCCAATCATGATGGACGAGGACTAGCTCAAGCAAATAATGGCAACAACTGGAAAGACCCGCAGTGGAGTACCCTACCAATATAAGATGAATAATAAGAAGAGAAGAGAGCCATAGCAGATAGAGAGAGCTTGGCCAATGATGAAGAAGAGGTAGAGGATCTTCGTGTTGTGGAGCAGATTGAGGAAATCCTGTGTGCAACATATGAAAGGAAGATAGGCGGTCCAAGGGCAGGAACAGAAGGAAAAACTCTCATCCATGTCAGTGTCAGTGTGGAATCCATAAACCCATGTGCGACTAATACACCAATAATAACACCACAGTTTAGACCACTGGATTTTAGTAGAAGAAAGACAACAGGAACTGCACCTAATCAAGGAGTAGAAACTGGAGGAGCCAGTTCAGGAAGTAGTAGTCAAGTATCTACACCGTGCAGAGGTAGTAGTTCTTCACAGTTCAAGATGGCAGGACATGATCCCACCATCCGATTACTAGAGCTCGGGGGAGAGGTATCAGAGGATCCTGAGAAGCACTTGTTTATCTGTGAAAATATTTGGGAAGCAAAGCAGATCATAGATGATGATACAAAACTTGCGTAGTTAGCTATCATGCTAAGAGACCGCACACTGGATTGGTACATGAGATTTGCTGCAAATAGTCCACCAAGAACAACAAGGACGATTGCAGATGTCAATAAGCTGTTGATAAATGAATTCCAAAAGCTTAGCTCATAAGATCAATACATGAACGAGATAATTGAAATCAGGTTGAAACCAGGCGAGTCTGTTTGGGATATTGATCAGAGGTTCAAACAATTGAAGGGTAAGTTGAAGTATGTAATGACTAATATTCAACATAGACATCTATTTGTGAATTCACTACTGCCACATTTGAAATACCCTTTGAGAAAACATAAGTTTCGAACCAAGGCAGAGACTCTATAGGGAACCCTACAATTGGAAGAGAACCAATATCAGAAGATAGATCCAACAATATAGGTGTTGGAAGAGGATATGAAGAATCTCACATTCCAACTCAATCAGAATAAGAGCAAAGAGAAAAGAGAAGTTGCTTGGTGTACCACATGTAGGACAGAAGGACATTACAAGAATGAGTGTCCAACTTTCGCGTAGTACATGGAAATAGGGCTACCAAACCCTTTTCCAACAGGAGGACCCTGGTGCGAGATCTATAAAACACATGGACATGATCCATATCATTTTCCAATGATGCAGAAGTATCAGACAGTACCCAAGAGTTCATATTGAAACTTTTGTAAATCAGTGGGTCATGATGACAAAGATTGTAGGACAATGGACTTGACGCAGGAGAGAACGTCAAACACCTATAGGGTGCCGACAAAAATGATGACAGGGCAAGATGCACCTCAGTTTAACTAGGTACCACCTCCATACAACATTGCACAAAGACAATGTAACATTGCGCCGCCGCAATACAATAATGCGCAGCCACAACATAACCCCGTGTAGAATAATCAGGTACCTCAGTACAATACACCACGAGGAGATCGAGGTGGATATGGAGGTGGATGACGAGGTAGAGGAGGATTTGGAAGAGGCACAGGCCAATAGTGTTCTACAACTTCCAACATCCAGGACATTATGCAAGGGAATGTCTACTTCTGCCTGCGACATGTATGTATTGTCGCGCAATAGACCATGATATAGAGGAATGCCCAACACTTTTGGGGAAAATTCAAGAAAAACAGAATCAGAACAATCAAAATGTCCAATGGATATCTGCAGAAGCCAAGGATGATGAAAGAAATATCAACATAGTTACGCGATGAGGAGCTAAAACATGAGATGACGCAGTATGACAAGATCCAACACAATACCAATGGGTGAAGAAGAATATCAAACCACAGAAACAATTCAATGCAGGGAAATAAAAATAAATATTCAAGGAGGCCAGGCAAGGGTTCCTCACACAAGATGTTGCGTCTACATCAGTTGCACAGCATATTCAGAATGTACTAATGTACAAGATGTCCTTATCAATGGATCACACCAGCAAAGTACCACCTATAGCGCAAGTAAGTACCATAAAGACATTTCTGAAATCCTGTGTTAAGCTACTGAATGACCCATCATCTGTTAAAGTTTTGCAAAATATGTTAGAAAAATGTAACACAAAGGTAGAGGGGAAGTTAGAACAAAAAACAGTGAATCACCTCCATACAAGGAGGAGGACATGCAAGGAATTCAGACTGAGCGCTAACATTGAAGATTTCAATATGGGAGATATCATACTGGATTTGGGCTTCGAAGTAAATGTGTTACCCAAGAATACATGGCAATGTATGGGAGAGCCCACACTAGGCTATTCACTGGTCCAATTGAAGCTAGCAAACCAACATAGAGTTATGCCAATTAGAAGGCTTAAGGGTATGACAGTAGATCTGGATGGAGTGCGCACTAAGGTAGACTTTGAAGTGATAGAGATATTAGATGGTACACCACCTTATCCAACATTGCTTGGCTTGGATTGGTCATTTGATAACGAGGGCATAACCAACTTGAAGACAAGGAAGATGATATTCGAATCAGGAGTGTACAGAGTCATTGAGCCATTAGACCCATCAAAAGGAGAAAGTTTTGTAGAGCCCACTTGCTTAGATCTGGAGGAAATCAACCAGTTATACAGAACCACCACGCGCGAACAAGATTATATTAACCCAACTGCAGATGAGGTACTCAACTGAAGAAGCATCACATCATGTGATTCTGATTCAGATATAGGGTTGGAGAATTGGCAGCAGAGATTACATGAAGTGTCTACAAGAAGGTGCATAAGAATAAATCGCGCATTGATATGGGTGGGAACAAAGATAGAGAACCTCCCAGTTTTCATGGCATAAATGATTTAGAAGAATTCTTAACAAGATATGAAGACGAAGCATTGGAAAATCAAAGGCTCTTAGCCTTAGACATAACACTTAAGGAAACACCTGCAAGATGATGGAGTGTACACAAAGGAACAATTCATGACTGATACCAATGTAAATAACTACTGCGCATTAGATTCAACGCACAACAAGGAAGAAATAAGATGTAGAGATATGATGGACATGAGACACCAGAGGAACACTTGGAGAAGTGCATAACACTATGGAGGATGCCACCACCAGAGGAATGGCCTCATCACTTCATCCACACATTGGAAGGAATTCCAACAAATTGGTATGTAGACGAGGAACTACGTAGAGGCATTGTAGAATGGACCACATTACAACAAAATTTTATAGTCACTTTCTCATTTGAACATGAGAACCCCAACTTGGATTTAACACTCAAACAGATAAGAGGGGTGATATTTATTGAGGAACCAGAGGTTGAAATTATGATAGAGTATCAACAACAGAACAGATAGACGGTTAATGAACCACTGTCATTCTACCATGTGCAGGAAGAAGCACTAGATGAAGATGACCCACACAACATTCATATTACAGAAGTTGAAGGTGAAAGAGAGGTGGAAGGTCCATCTCTAGAATCAGAAGTGTTTGCTGCACCGATCAAGGTGAAGAAAGTCATCATTGGGACAACTGACAATCCCAAAATGGCAAGCATTGTAGACTATTAGGATGAACAAACAGTGGAAAGAATAATAGAGCTACTGCGTGAATACAATGACCAATTTCCAATGACCTTTACAGAGATGAAAGGCATCGCAGGAGAGCTAGGAGAGATGAAGATACCTCTCAAACCCGAAGTTAGATCAATGAAGCAGAGACCATATCGACTGAATCCAATATATAAGCAGAAAGTGAAAGCAAAAATTGATAGAATGTTATAAACTAGAATCATAGAACCAGTGGAGGAATCTGAATGGATAAGCCCAATGCCAGTGAAAGAAAAGAAACAAAGGGGGATAAGGATTTGTGTAGACCTGAGGAAACTGAATGATGCTTGCCTACATTACTCTTTCCTTACCCCTTTTACAGATGAGGTATTAGAGAATGTAGGAGGCCACAAAGCATACCCATTTATACATGGATTCTCAGGTTACCATCAGATCAAGATAGCTCAAGAAGACATGTACAAGACTACTTTTGCCACAAAATGGAGATCCTACCAGTACAGAGTCATGCATCAACTATAGCACTTGGATCAATTCTAGCGCAACTATGAGCAGGGGATTTAGATCATACTATATAATTTTCAAGCAAAAAACTGTTTAAATCAGATCAAAACTACAACACTACAGAGAGAGAAGGCCTAGCTATGGTCTATGCACTTCAGAAGTTTAGACATTACTTATTGGGAAAACACTTTAATATGTTCACAGATCATTCAACCCTCAAATACCTAGTCAATAAGCCAGTGTTAGGGGGGAGGATCTGTAGATGGCTACTGTTATTTCCGGAATTTGACTTTGAAGTGATAGTCAAACCAGGGAAGCTAAATGCATGACCTGATCACATGTTAAGGGTAACGAATGGAGAAGAACCTACCAACTTGGAAGACAACTTCCCTGATGCACAATTATTTTCAATCCAAATAGCTGATGAATGCTTTGTTGATATTATTGAATACTTGAGTACATGGATAGCACCGCAAGAGTTTAACACTGCACAAAAGAAAAATCTAGTAGTTAGAGCTGCAGATATTATCAATTGATTGCAGGACACTTATACAAAATGGGCGCAGACAACATTTTGAGAAAATGCATACTAGAACATGAAAGACATAGGATTTTGGCATAAACTAATGAGGGAATAGCTAGAGGACATTATGCAAGAAAACCTACCGCGCAAAAGGTATTGCGTGCATGACTATGGTGGCCAACAATTCACAAAGATGCTAAGGACTATTGCCACAGATGTGATGTCTGTCAGAAGGTTGGTAAACCTAATAGAAGGGATGATATTTCCCTAAGACCACAAGTAACTTGAAGGTATTTGGAAAATGAACAATAGAATGTGTGGGATGAATTAACCCACCAACAAAAAGGCCAGGAGCGAGGTATATCATTACCACAATAAAATACTTAACAAGATGGGCAGAAGTAGTGCTAGTAAAAGATTGTAGCGCAGAGACAACAACTTCTTATTTGAGCAAGTGATCACTAGCTTTGGTTGTCCAAGGATTTTGATAAGTGACCAAGGTAATCACTTCATCAACAACATTATCCAGGCTATGACTAAGGAGTTTGAAGTTTATCATCAGAAGAGTACACCATACCATCCACAAGCAAATGGAACAGTAGAAGCCTTCAATAAGATCCTAGAGAATGCTCTAACAAAGATCTACAATGTCAACATGGATGATTTGTATTTGAAAATACCAACAGTACTATGGGCACACAGGACTACATGTAAGAAGCTGACATGACATACACCATTTAGGTTGGTGTATGGCCAAGAAGCAGTGGTACCACTGGAATTCCTGGTACCCAGTCTGCACGTAGAAGCCATCATCAACATGACAGAAATATGTGCAATAAAGGAAACACTAAATCAATTAATGGAGATGGAAGAAGATAAGATTCTGGCAGAATTTCATCAAGAAGTACATAAAGCAAGAGACAATTCTTGACATGATAGACATATCAAGAGGAAGAGTTTCAAGGAAGGAGATCTAGTCTTTCTCTATGACAGTAAATTTTTACAACATCCTGGTAAATTCAGAATGCATTGGCTAGGGCCCTATGAAGTAAATACTATCACAGATGGGGGAATTATACAACTAAAAGATCTCACAGGAGCAGAGCTGAAATGAATGATCAATGAGAGTCGACTGAAATTGTATAGGGACATTCGACCTCCTAACACTTAAAAGTTACAACGCAGTAAACAAACATGTACATAGTGTATGTAGTAGATGTTAGAAGAAAAATACAAAAATCCATAAAAAGAATAAATGTAACAAAAAGACAAAAATAGAGGAGCAGATTAGAAGTTTTGATGTGATAGAGTTATTAGCGCTCATAGTGCACCGCAGAAAAAACCAGTGTTGAAGACACTGCGCACTGGAAAATAGTTGACAGACATAAAAAGTGGAGTGCATACGAAAAAGTGAAAAAGTGACAATTGTTAGTGCGACACAACTGTCATTTCGTCATCCCGCTATAAAGTCGAAAAAGGAGACAAAAGTGGTCATTTGCATTTTTTCAGTAAGGAGAAGAAAGAAGGGCGAGATTTGAGCGCGAAAGAGTGAGAAGTTGTGATATCTAGTGGAGATTTGTGGTTAGCAGTCCAAATCTTAACATAATGTCACCACTGAGAGTCAGAGCGCTGAGCAGAATCGGGCAGAACACAAGAAGTAGTGCTTGAGTAACAGGGACGCAATGGATGCCCATAGTCATGGATGTGGATGAGATTCACACACCAGAGTATGAGCCAACTACCATACATATCGAGGAGGAACAACACCCAACACAAAAGGTTGGATAGCCAGAGGAGGACGCAGAAATGACAGAATCTTACGCGTCCATGAGAAAAGGGATGCAATAGGAAAAATAGGCCACGAATTCGACTCAACAACACCTAGAGAAGGGTCTAGAACTAGAAGGAGATTGTGAAACCGAACGCGAGACCATACCAGCAGTTGGGGTATCGTCCCTACAAGGGAAGAAAAAGGCACGAGCAGAGAGCAGTGCACAATGCGTACAACACGAATAGGCAGAGTTGGCCATAGTGATGCCTAAGATCCCTGAAGGAGTGAAGGTTGATGATGCAATGGCTGGAGGAGTAGATACCATCAGATACTCCAACCATGATGTGGCTAATGCAGTAAAATTCCCAGACTTAGCGCCACATAATTATTTGGAGGGCAGGGGAGAGGGCCCATTAGGTGCGCCACTGTTGGAGCCTGTGCAATGGATCTTGGGGCTCTACAACATAGACATAATGAATTTACTGGATATACCACACTTTGGGCATGGTAAACAGATCAATGGATGTGTCAAGCAACTCCTAGAAAGGGTACATGGAGGGATTTTATGGATGGATAGGCCAATGCCTATCAATGTTGATTTGATCGCAACAATCATGGGGCTACCCACGGATGGGGAGATACTAGAGTAGTATTTAGAAGACATAACAAAGGAAAAGTCCATTTTTGATGAAATCAAACCAAAGTATGGTGCAGAGAGAGGTAACAGGGGAATCAAGATCAGTGACATCAACGATCCTGCAACGATATTTGCAACAATACTGTTAGGTTGCAAGTTAATGCGCAAGCATATAAATGAGGTACCTGCAGACGTAGTAGCAGTTGCACCGCAGTGCGCGAAGGTGAACTCGATGATTTGGGCCCTTTATCTACTAAACTCCTTCTTGGAAGATTGCAAGGACACACAATATTGGGGCTCTAAGTTCCACTACTTGTGGTTAATCATCCTCATTGCATTGGTAGGATGATAAGAACCCACATACAACGTGTTCCTGCAGAGAACATGAAAGTGTGGTGCAATGTGCTACACGTCTCTTCGAAGCACAATAGATACCAAGGCAAAGAAAATCAACAACGATGTATTCACGTTGTACTTAATGGAGATCCATAATAGGTTGGTAGACACATGGAGAATTTCCACAAAAACTGTCCAGGAGTTTGGATAGATAATGAATTTCCAAGCATCACACCATAATATGCGGTTACAGGCAAAGAGGGATCCAACCAAGGAGTGGCTACAGTAGAATTACTGCGTGATGATGCAGGATATCCAAATGGAGGTCCAAGAGTGGTATGAAGAGTGGAAAACACCAATGATCCTAAAGATGGTGCTAGGATGACAAACTAGGACATAGGACAGAACAATCCCTATGCAACAGACAGGTAAAAATGGCGTGAGAAAGAAGAAGAAGAAGACACAAGGTCAAGAGGGGGGAAGCAGTCCCATACAAAAGAAAAGAAAGACAAAGAAGAAATCACAGCGTGGTTCTACACATGGACCACCACACACAGAACATGCACCAAGAGGAACAACAGAGGAGGTGCGCGCAGAAGAAATAAGAACATAGACACATGATAAACATATGGAGGAAGAAATGGTGTAGGGTACAAGCATGGATACAGATATGATTGAGGCATCTGAGCCATCAGAGAACCAAAGAAAGAGAACATGGGAGAAAGAAAGTGGCTCTAGGAAGAAGGCAAAGGCCCACAGAAAACCACTGGAAACATCAATGAAAACAGATGATGTGGCACTGATAGCCACGACAGTGGAAGATCGATTATCATAGGTGTAGGAAAATGAAGAGAATCATTGGGCTTCAATTCTAGACCAAGTACATGAGGTAAAAACTATGCAGGAGTAGTTGAAGATACAGGCAGAACAACAACAGAAGGGCACACCAATGAAGGCTAGGGAAGGAGTCCCTACTCAAGAAACAATGGAGATCATAGTCTAGGGGAGTGCCAACTTTATATTAACACCTGAGATGCTATTTCTTGATGAGGAGATAACACATAAGCCTTTAAAAGACATTGAGACATTGGACTTGGCTTTGCCCAATATTCCAACAAAGGTGTTGTATAAATTACAGGTCAGCATCGTGCAAGAGATTTAGTCTAGAGCAAGGTCTGATGCGACGAATTTAGAGATAGTCTAGGAGGAGAATATCGTATTAAAAGAAGTCATCAGCCAAGAAGGGCATGAGAAAAAGATGGCACAAAAAAAAGTGGATGAGATGGAGAACCAGATACATGTAGTATTTCAATCCATCTCAAACAACGCAGAATCAGAGGGAGCGTCTTCAGAAGAGAAGATGAGAAAGATATTGCAGACTTTGCAACAATACAAAGACCAGATCAAGGAACTTGAGGAGCGCACAATACCTAACACTCCTTCAAAAGTCAAAATGAAAAGAGAGCAAGACACGACATCATCTGCAGAGAACATCATCCAGAACATACATAGAATGACAGATTTGTTGGAGAAGAGTGCCCAACTATGGACACAACTCTTAGAGGATGGGAGCCTACAAGAGATGCAAGGGTAGGAAGATAAATCTCACACAGAAATGACAGAGGTAAAGCAACGACAGAACAAAATTTCATTGTCATAGAAGATTATGACTATCGCAGAAATGAAGAGCCTATAGGCAGAGGAAGAGGCAGTACAGACACAAAAGATGACAAGACAGGCTTAGTTGGAGCCCTTGTAGGGGAAGACAGAGCAGTGGGTTGTGTTAATTGACGCAACGAAAGTGAGCATAGATCATATAGGCTTGGAGGGGGGAGAGATATTAAGACCACCAATCATCGCACATGTGGTAGAGGCCATAACCGAGAAGAGCAACCAAGATCATGAGAAATTCCAGCGGATAACAGAGATGTACGACGCACTGACACATGCAATGAAAGATGTTGGAGTCCGTGAGTGACTCAGGACGAGTAATGATGTCAGTGTTGGGGATCTGTTGGCGCAGGCCAATTTTGGGAAAAATCAAAGAAGCTTTGAAGGAATTAAAGAAACACCGGAAAACAGGGGAGCGCGCTAGAGATAAAGGAAAAACGGCGTCGAAAAAAAAGGAAAACAACACATGAGAGGAAATCATGCAAGGCGTGCATACAAGAAAACCTAACTGCATTAGGGTTAGGGTTTTTGTAAGAGATTGTAATGGTGGATAAGCCAAAAATAAGTCTAAATAAGTACCTAGGAGGTCTAGGTCGGGGGTTGGTTGTTGTTGTTGTGGGAGAATGTTAGAGAAGACTGTTTTTCTTGGCTAGGAGAATGATTGTAAGATTTTATACATTTTTGTAAGCTGTTGAACTGTAGGAGAGTCAAGTAACTAGAACTTGAGGGTTAGATCGCAGACTGAGGAGCCTGGTGCGATCTAGTCAGCCTCAAAAGGGTCATGTAGTCTATTTTGTGATTGTATAAATGGATTTGTAGTGCGTGTGAAACCATATATTACAAAGCTATAATAAAAGAGCCCAAAAGCCATATCTTTGTGGAAATAGCCCAGGAGGGGGTGAACCATGGTAACAACTGTGTTATGTGTTGTGATTGATTGCATGTTTACTTTCTGTAAGTAGTTAGTTGATGAATGAATAATTCTGGGAGATCGGTTAATTGTTAGATTTGTTAAAATGCATGCATCCACATAATATATGAATGGATCTTAAGAATAATAGAAGGAACTACTAGTTCAATGACAACCAATATTTGATAGGTATGAACATGAAAAACTCATACATTAGATAAACAACCTTTTCCCTTTAGCTCTATCATAAGAAAACCTTTACACACCTAAATTTTGGTTTTGTGAAGGGTTGTGTGTTGTACACATGATGAGATCTAGAATTTCAAATCTATGTAGAAACACCCTCTCTTTTGTTTAGCTTGATGAATCTTATATGAAAAGAGATTCATAACTGTGTACCACATGTTTTTTTTGTTTATATTCGTTTTGAATCTTTGAAGAAGATTATTTTTCTCTACTTTGTTGTTCTTTGTGCTAAGGACCATGAAAAGACTTTAGTGTTTGATATCAAATTTTCTCATTAGGCCCTAGTTGGAAGCAAATATAATGTATTTGCCCCATAATTTTCTAGAAATTTGTAATTTGGTGGCATAATGGAAAGCTCTTTTAACAACATTAACATATTTTAAAAGGGGTTGTGAACATTGATATATGGATGTAAGAGGTGTTGCATACAATGCCATCATATTTTCATGTAGTGTTGTATTCTTTAAATCTACTTTGCATTTTGTAGTGCCTTGATTTTGAACCCTAGCTAAATAAATGGCCATGTGATATATATTATTGGTTTTATGTTTATACTTTGAATAATGGGCACTCATTAGTTTTGAGTGATGATAGACATCATCATCATAACCAGGAATTGTGCATGATCTACCATCCCACTATATGTTGTACATGGAAAAACTCCGTATGAGAACCATGTGCCATAACTATAATGTCACTTATAGTTCCAACCATACAATTCATCAATTTTATTACAAACAAATACCAATGTTGTATGCAACCTGATGACATTCTATGTGCAACAATGCTTAAATTATTCACAATTTTGAATGACTTCGGGTTGTGTTCGATGATCTTTATCATCTTCCATTAGTTAAGGCCATATTGGTCACGATTATTTTTATTAAGCAAAACATTATGATGTTTGATGTAATAGAAGATAAAGTGCCTATGCTTTTATTAATAAAAAATAAAGCACACAATAATCAAGGATGAATACTGAGATGGGGTTCTAGGACCTAGGTGTGAAAAGAAGAAAAGGTAGGAAGGTTGAAATAAAATCTTCCTTATATATGTCATTTGAAAATAGGGAAAGGGGTTCATGTAATGTACCAAACGCTTAAAATATCATAACAAAACAAAAGTACACACCATGTACATCAATGTGAGTGTGGAACACAACTCCAATATAGATAAATTACACAATAACTCCTTAAAGAATAGGATAACCTCATCCACATAACCAAATACATTCATACATCACAATTCACATGTCTACAATAATGAATACATGATCTCTATATATAACTATTCACACCTACACATGAGGCCCCTTTACTATTAGGTCGAACCTATTACATATATATTTACATATTATATGTACATTTGTCCCCATATATTCCCCCCCTTGGGGTCATATCATATACATTTAACCATGTATATTCTCATTTTGGGTCATAACATATTACCCTCCTTCAAAAAGCTTTGTCCTCAAAGATTTGCAATTAAATGTTTCGCATGTGATGAAGCCATGTAATATGATTTTCTTATGTTCCCTCTTTCTTCTTTCCATTAATGATGATCCATACATCCAAAATCAATTATTTTCAGTCATAATCCTGGTGGTTAGTTGTTGCATAATTTTATTTCCCTTTATTCCATGTATTGTTGTTGAAGCTTCTCTAATTTCTAGTAGATGTTGGTCTATGATAGTATCTTGTTGAATAATGGTTTTATGATTCCATATTCCATGAATATTGATGAGTATTACATCTTCTTCCTTGATAATTTTGATATTGATGTTATTGTCTTCCTTGAAATATTTCTTGGAAATGAGGTCGATATGGTTTCACATTTGACGGTTTTTCTTCATTTTACACACCTCTTTTAGCTATATTCTTTTCATAGATAATGGAATCCTTTATCCTCTTTGCTTGGTCTTTGATTACTCTAGCCTTGGAGATGATACCATCATATTTGGCATGTACATTCTCTAGTTGAAGTTCAATTTCTTCAAGTATCTTCTAATGAATTTCTTAAAACTTATCTTCTCTCTCCTTTTGAAGCTGCAATGTTGCCCCATTTATCAAATTTTGATGTACTTCTTCAATTATAGATTGCATTTCTAATTTTACCTCATCAATATTTAGGGATTCCTCAAACTTCTTACAAATTTTCTCTTCCAGTCTTTTGGTAGATTCTTCATCTAAGATCCTTGTTTCTTCTTGATTTTGATAATTCTTCTTTTCTTCTTTAAATCTCTTAACCTCATCTAATAGTTTTTTTGTTATGGTTTTGTAATTTACATATCTCTTCATCTCCATTTTTTAGTTCTTCCCTTAAATAATCAATTTCCCACTTTTCTTTGCTACTATTTTCTTTTTTTAAGTTCTTAACCTCCTTAATGAGTGATTCATTAAGATATTTCATCTCGACGAACTCATAATTTTTCTTTGTAATATATTTTCTTATCTCTTCATTATCCTTTTGAAATTTGGATACACTTTCTTTTGATTCCTTTAGTTCCACTTGAATTTTATGCATCTCCCATTTTTGTTTTATCCTTGATCCATTTATTTGAGAAAAGTTTTCAAAAATTTCCCATGAGAGGGAGATTCTAGTACCTTCATCAAGGCTATACCACCATTTGAGAGACTCATCATTAAACTTAAGGATTTCCAGAAAATGACTGTTAAAATTTTCTTTTACCATCCTCAACCATTCCATGGTATTGATTTCATCTTTATCTTCATCTCCTATAAATTTAGGCATTTCCATTGATTCTTAATTGAGGTCTAACTGAAACCTCAAATTAAAACCTTAATTTATTAGGAAAAAATATATAAAATAGTTATAATCCTTATTCCAATATAATATTCTATGTTTTCTCTTTCCAATGGCTTTTGAATCGGTTCAATCGGACACCCCAATCAAAAGTTATGATATTTTTAAGTAAACATACCTTTGAAACCCTAATTTGGAGTCTAACCTTCCGACCGACCTTCCTTCTAATGTATTTATGAAATTTCAGCCCCTATGAGTCTAAAATTACGACTTGTAGTAATTTGAAATGTCTTATCTGCAATTCCATAGGTTTGGCCAAAATTGGGTGTGCCAAATGTTGGCACATTTTGAACAGACAACGACTGGTTGTCATTGATGGCAAATCTGTATCAGACAGGAATCCCGTTGCAACAAGGTCACGATTGAATCATAACTGCTGAATCCAGAATGAATCTGGACTGTAGTTTATAGCCCTTGTTGGAGAGAGGATCTGAGCCGTCAGATCAGAAGCAGACACCCGTCAGCCGCCAGATCTGCAAAAGCTGCGAGGGAGATAAGCGTGGCAGCGATCGAGCGCCACCAGGAGAAGCTCGACAGGATGCCTTGTCGGAGTTTCGGGGATCGGGATTTCAATATGCAAAGAACACAATGTAACGAAAACCACGATTTCGTGACATGTGAAATCGCGATTGAATCTAGACTGTCAGATCCATAAATGATCAGGACCGTTGATCTGACCTCTCATCGGAGTTTCGGGGATCGCAACTTTGCAGTGACAAGAACACTTGACATCGAAAACCCCGAAATTGCGATGTGCGATTTCGCGATTTAATCGCAGCCGCTGAATAAAGATCGCATCTGGACCGTTGATTCAAGTCTGTATTGGAGTTTCATGGATCGCGAAATCAAGGAGACAAGAACACAATGCAACAAAAATGCCGAAATCGCGATATGCGATATTGCGACACAATCGTAGCCGTTGAGCCAAGATCGCTCCCGAACCGTTGATCAAACTCCACATCGGAGTTTCACGAATCGCGAATTTGAAATGCCAAAATCACTTGACATAAATCGCGATATGCGAAATCGCGATGTAATAGCAACCGTCAGATCTAGATATAATCTGGATCGTTGATCTGTTTTCTACACAGAATTTCGGGGATCGGGTTTTGGTTTTGACAAGAACATAGAACATCAGACATCGCGAAATCGCGATACGCGATTTCCCGATAGGGCATATAATGTGTGGGCCACCCAGGAGTCAGTGGAGGACAGGTGTAAGGACTATAGAGGAAGTTGGGGATCAGCATATCGTGGGTCCAAGGGGCGTATACACATTATCATTGTAAATCCCGAAACCCCGACGAGAGGTATGGTGACAGTCACGTGATAGCTGGTCACATGGACCATTGTGTAGCCGGAAGGGGCTAAAGCTCGAGAAAGGAGCACATCGGGGATCGAAGAATCAGGGGTTCCGAGTACATGTGCATCTCGACACTGAAAGTGCCGAAACCCGATTTAAAGGGAAAGAATAATAAAGATTATCCAATGGTGCGGATAAAGTTTGAAAGTGATCGGAGGGCTGCTGTTCTTTCTCACACATTAACGCTTCAGTTATGAATCTGTTAAGAGAAACATACTGATAATGACAAATTGGTTAGCATTTCAGTTTCCAAGACAAATGTCCTTGGATTGCCTATTGGAAGGGGAAGTGGAATCGTCAAGGTAGTGTGTATAAAAGAAAATGAGAGAGACTGAATTGTGGGGAGTTCTGGATGGAAAAAGAACGAAAGAGTAAGAAAGGAGAAATGAGAAGATGCTGAGTATGAAGTTTTAATTGATGTACATAATGAAATGAAATGTAAAGAAGAAACAGAGCAAAATGACAGGCAGAGCAGAAGAAGAACAGAATGACAGAAGAATGTGATGCAGAGCAGACCTGTTGAGGAAGAGAAGAATTGCAGAACAATTTGTTGAAGATCAGATTTACAGAACAGAGTAAAAATGGTAAGAAGTGATTTATCTGAATAAGTTGTCTGTGTTTTCATTATTTGATATTCGAGGGTGGTTGGGAGGTGCTCGTGAGGACTGTTGTCCTCAGAAGTTCAAGTGGGTGCTTGAACACAGGAATTTGTAACTTCCATCTGGTTGTTGCCAGAGAAACAAGGGTGGCTGGGTGGTGCTAGGGAGAAAAAGTGTTCTCTGTTGTACATGTTGGATCCTGTGTAACTGGAAGTTGGTGCTTCCATCCAGTTGGTGCTGGAGCTTTCAGGAAGTTGGTGCTGGAATATTTAGGGAGTTGGTGCTTCCTTCTAGTGGGTGCTAGAGAAACCAGAGAGTTGATGCTCTCAAACAAGTTGCAGCTTGTAAAACAGATGTAGCAGCCTCACATTGAGTTGGTGCTCAATTATAAATGATGTATAGAACTGCAAAAGACTGCCTATCATTTCGAAGAAGAAGAGGTTTTCTCCCTTTATGGGTTTCCTCGTGAAAATCTATCTCTATGTGTGCTTTATGTGTGACTGATGGTTTTTACTTTTACTGTACATATGCTGCATGCTGTTGATGATCACTTGAAGGAATATTAATAATGTTTTAAAAGGTACAAAATTGT
>ML804822.1:141263-161605 GCA_009831015.1 Picea engelmannii
AATGTAAGGTGGACTAGGTCCACTATATTATTAAATAAGGCACACTATGGTAGTTAGATATAATAAATGGGTAGTCAGATATAATAAATGTAAGAGGACTTCTTAGAAGGTTCTACTTCTATAAGATTCCTCCTCTAGAATGTTCTTAGGTGATGGTAGCACTATATAAAGGGGTTCAAGCAATGTAATGAGACATGAAAAGAAATATTGTATTTGGAGCAGTAGCTCAATAGGAGGATGCCCCCTCGAAGAGGCAAGTGAACATGAGAGGATTCCTTCCATAATAGGATCCATTGTATGGTGTTTCCCTACCTCAAGGGTTTCTATAATAAAGTTGTGGTTTTCTATATGGTTTCATATATCTTGTGTGGTGATTGTATTCAAATATCTTTGGATCTATTGTGATATTTTTTATTCAGGAATTTGGTTCTTAACATCAAGTGCACTACAAACTGTTTCATTCGCAGCGCCTTCAACAGGATGCACTGCGAACTTTCCTGTAGATGTCATTTTTCTTTCAAAACATAACAACTGATGCCAAAGATGTGCAAGAAGCCTTAAAACCTTTGTTAATGCCTAATACAACCTCTAAATCATGAAAGTGACTTGCAAAAAATAACATATGGGCATAATTGTAGTAGCATAAGAAAAAAAATACTTCTTAGGGTTATAAGCCTGCATATATAAGACACCATAGAAAAACTGATTATATTGATGCAGATATGATGCTTCATCTTCGTCTCCTAGTGGCCACATGAGCAAACATTTCCAGGTTCTTTTTTGCAATCTGTTCCTTCAATTGTTTCACTTCCTCCTTCAACTTTCTGTTTTCATCTTGATAAGCTCTATTATGCCTGTAGACACTCTTCATTTTCCTATGTAGAGGTAACGATATCTTAACCATGTGATTTTCCTTTGCAACAATTTCTTCACACTTATCTATATTTTTCTTTATCTTAATCCTGGCTTGCATATTTTCCTTTTTCAATTATTCATTCTCAACCCTTACATCTTTCAAATGCCTCCTTAGCCTTTTGAAAGTGGGGTCACTTTCTTCAGAAGGAGACTTGACCTCAATAATTTCTATTGTCTTTTTGAGAGGTTTGGTTTTGAGATATGCTTCCTTTTTAAGAGGTTTGGTTTTTAATCTCTATGCACCCTCTTCCATAGAGATATGCTTCCTTTCTATTGATCTGGTGAATGGTCTTTTACGAATAACATATTCTGCAGCAATAGGTGGAGAAAAAACACATTTCTTTCTCTTCAAATTCCTTTCTTTTCTAAAGGATGTCTCCATAGGTGAACACTCTTCCATAGGAGAATTTTATTCATCTAAGTCAAAATCCCCTCCGCTGATAACATTTTCTACTAGAGTATGTGATGGAAACTGATGAATTTAGGGTTTTACTGCTTGATTTTGCAAAAAATAGGGTTTGTTGGAAAAATGATTTTATTCTAAAGCAACACTGCAGGAACTGAAATAATATTGAAGCTAGGAGATCGGAGGAAAATATGACAACCCAAAAATGGATGGAACCCAAAATAGACAAAATTAAGAGAAACTAAGTAAAATAGGGAGTTTGCAGCAAAATTTCTCAGTTCGCAACGCGCTGATTAAGTTTGCAACAACAAATTTTAGATTAGGGTTTTCATCAGAAGGATTTTCAATTCAAAGGTATGGAGAGGAATATTATCTTGAGTGAAATGTTTTTTTTTCAAACGGTTTTATCAATTGACAAAAACAGGGGATTCGTAGCACATCCAGTTCGTATCATAGACAATTAGCAACAACTATAGTTTGAAACGATTAGAAAGATCGCAACAACTAGGGCTCGATGATACTAAGTTTTCAGGTAGTGGAATTTGAACATCAAGCAAAGTACCTAGTATATAAAGCTCACTCCTTGTTGCAGAAAACCAAATCAACAGTCCTTTAAGATTTTAATCCACCATCAACCGCTACAGGAGAGTTCGTAGCACCAAGAGTTTGTAGTGACAAGTATTTTGTAGCGCACTTACAATTCACAATGAGTTGAACTAGTTTGTAGGGCACTCTTTGCAAATGGAAATGAAGGTAAAAATTGACAAATCCTCCTTTTGAAAACAACCCTTTGAAGACGATTGATGAGGGGATGGCATTGAAAACTTGAATCCATCATGAGACACTGCTGCAAAATCGTAATAATGAAAGATTTGTCAAATGATCTATTTTTGACTTACTACGAACTCTTAGGAGAGTTTGCAACGAGTTGATTTGACACATGACATGAATCCCAAACGGTCATATGTGACTTCAAGATCCTTTGTACACCTATTTTGGATAAAACACTCATTGGTGACCTTTAAAAACAATATGAAATAAGACCCAATATTTCCCTCTTTTGATAATGATGACAACCACCATCATGACACCAAGACTTTCATAAATAGACTCTGATCAACTTTCTATACTTAAGAGAAAATAAAAACATGATTTATTTGACATGAAACATGAATCAAAACCTTTGAGAACATGACCTTATGAATCAAACCTACAAGCTTAAGAAAATGACTTATACAGGAAGGAATGACCACATGACAGACAAAGGTTAGTGGTATCCTTCTGAGACTAAACTAACAAAATTTAAAAAATTTAAAATTTTTTGACTCCTGTACATCCTATGTGTTAACATCTGGCTCCACAGGGGATGCAAATCTCCCTATGAGGCTCCAATAAAATTGCAGTTCCAATGCCTTATCCATTGGGCATGGAGTCATTATTAAAAAAAGAGAAACAAAAAATAACTAAACACACCGGTATTTATAATAGAATTAATCCACCCACGACTTTAGTAAAAATATTTTTTGAAAAAATTCCCATTGACTAGGCCACTAGAAATTTCAGCACCCTCCAAATTCTGTAGCTTAAAAGTGTTATCATGAAAGACTTCATAAATATTAAAAGGGCCTACCTGTAGAGCTTCAAACTTACCATGATTTCCTTTATCCTTCCTTTGAGCATCCCACTTGATCACCAGGTCTCCAAGATGAAAATATTCCTTCTTTACCTTCTTGTGAAAAACTTCTTTAATTTTCTGCTGATGATTATGTGCTCTGTCAAACAACTGCTCTCTAGTTTGTTTCACTTCCACAAGTTGTTGCATCCTTCTGACCATGTCATATGGTTCCTATAATACCCCGGTTTTGATCCCCGTATTAAATAAAGTAGTTTGTTAATCTATGAAAGGCCAGAGTGCCCAAACAATTAAAAGAGGCCAGTGTGCCTAGGAAATGTAATGTTTTGATCATTATTAATAATTAATACATCATTGGATGCTAGAAGGACAAGGAAAATAGTTATAGGGGGATATGACTCTATAAGAGAGGGGGCTTGAGGGGTTAAGTGCTTATTTTATATTTTTATTTACCCATTTTGTTTTAATGGATAATACGATTTACATGATCTTCTTGGGGGAAGGCCATGTGGTTCTCTAATTCCAAGAATTATATAAACCCATCTTTGGTATGTTTTGGGGTTCACTCATTTAATCACTCACTCATTTCTCATTATTAATTGTTCACACCTTTCATTATGTTCTCTCTCCATTCCTTCTTTCACCCAATCTCCATTCTTCATTAATTTTTTATCTTGGCGGGGGAGAGAAAAATGAATTGTGGAGAGGAGCCATGGTTTGGTTGGAAATAATCAATGTTGGTGTATTCCAACCAAGACTTAATGCCTTCATGTATGATATGCACAGGCATGTGTTAAGTTTTTCCCACAGCTGCGAATTCCGAGAGTCCCAACATGGAGATTCTTGACCAGATGCATTGGAGCTCTGGAAGGCGGTGGATAGCCTGAGGGTCTGTGTGGCAGAAAAGGGGGTCCATTCTCTTGGTGGTGTGGGATGGGTAGAAGAGAGCTGGTGTAATTTGTATTGCTATGTGTGATGATAATCCTGTGAGATATTGAGTGCTAACTGGTTTGAGAAAATGAGTGACACTCTGGAACCGTCCTTATGGACTCATAGCCGTGACTCGAGGGTGACATTATTGTTAAGACTTGGAACAACAATGTCTACGGTTGGGTGGAACATTCTTGGTCTGCAACCAGTTGGTGATTCATTTCTTTAAAGATAAGATCTCTCTTTGTCATGGTTTCATTTACCTGTATATTTATTTCTGTCGTGTATTTATTTATCTATGAAATTTGTAACACCCCCCAGCCACCCATGCCAGGGACAATGCCACTAACTCAAATCCAAACTGCTCTAAAAACTAGAATGTAACATACCCATAAGCCCAAGCCGGGTAATGTCACTTGAAAACTTTCATGCTCTAATATACATATATATCTAATGCAATTTAAACAGACATAAACAATCTTCTCATACACATATTCATGCAGAAGCGACAATAAACACATACATGCAATTCTGATAACCTTCTAACACATGTACAAAATACACAACATACAATTAACATAGAATTGGTATTTATATTTTTATGAGAAGACCCCCGACTGCGTGCAGACCTTCCACAAACCTACCAGCCTTAGACCATGCTGCTCCAAGCTATCAACAATGGGTCACCCCCAAGGTTGGGACTAAACTACACCCAGGGAAAGGAAATCCTAGGCTAGGCCAAGGCTACAGAAAGTTGCACAATGCAATAGGAAGGATTCTCTCCAAGGATCCTACTTACGCCCACTACTCACAGACTCTCATTCCCCACATGCCCGTCCCACCTTGAGAATATGCACCTTCACTGTTCCACAGTCCATTGTCTGTTCCACATCCCTTCTAGAGCTTCAACAATAGGACATATCAAGAATTCTCATAGCTCTGTAGCTACTGCTGGACTCCCTCTAGGAAAAATCACTTCCCCAACAATCTCTCTCACCTAGAGAGAGTTGCTCACAGGCCTGGCAAACTGCTTCTTTAACCACGGGCTTGGAAACCTGCCTCTTCAAACCACAGTAGAAAAATAAAGTAATTAAAGGGACGACTAAACAATTACAAAGGTTCATGATGTCCAAGGGTCCAACAATGGCATAAATGGCTCTGGCTGTGTGTCTTTTCAGTGCTTGCGTGAACCAGAGAAGGGATGTCAAGAATCCTGAGAATGAACTCATGAGGAAATATGGCCAAACTAACCAGACTGTTGAGAGAGAGAAAGGTGAGAATCGTGAGAGATCCATAATGGTGAGAGAGAACCCCCACAGTGGTGGAAATTTCCACATAAAACTGCATGTGTTCTGGATGACACTTGGCTCTCCAGGAGCTTGTTTCTCTCGACTTGGAGTTACATTCTCTCCCCAAAGGAACTTATCATAACTAGGTTTATTTCCCAACTTTAGTATTTTTAGGAAATACATTATAATATTCCCTTGGGTTAAGCCCTCGAGCTTAGCCCCTTTTTCCTAGCCTCTCAGCCCCCCTTTCCCTTTCCCATCCTAGTGGAGCTTAGTCCCCAATAACTCTTTCTTCGTGGTTAGTCTGCACGCAACGATGTATTTTTATTAATAATCTGCATAATTACATATACAAAAATAGGCTCTTTGTCCTTAACATATAGGCTCTTCGGCCTATTAAACACATAAGCCTCCCAACTTATAAATACTTGGCTCACTAGCTTATAAACTTCCTTAAACATCATTACAATTCAACATGGGCTTAGCCTTGGGGTATTACAATCCCCTCCCCTTATTTTTGCACTGTCCTCAGTGCAATTCATTTACATAACATCAGAAAGATTTTCAAAATATTAAAAAATATGCAGGTATTTCGCCAGCATAACATCTTCATGCTCCCAAGTTGCATCCTCATGACCGTACCAGGTCCATTGGAACTTTACAATCCCTATGGCTCAATTCCAAAGCTGTTTGATTTTTTGGTCCAAAATGAGTACCAGATGCACTTGAAAAATGATTTCTTGCTCCACCTGAATCACATTCCAACCAATAACATGATTAGCATTAGGTATTAAGCAATGAAACATGGAATACATTATGTTTAGACATAGATGTAGGTAATGCAATCATGTAAGCGACTGGTCCAATCCTCTCTAGGATTTCAAATGGCCCAAAATATCTGGCTGCCAACTTGGAATAGTTTCCAAACTTCAAGGAACTTCTGTTGGCCTTCACCTTCAAGAAAGCATGATCACCCGCTTTAAATTCCCTGTGGGTTCTACCCTTGTCAACATAGTTTTTCTGCCTATCCTGGGTAGCCTTTAAATTCTGTTTAATCTTCAACATTTTCTCTTCCATTTCTCTGAGAAACTTTGGCCCAACTACTTCTCTATCGACTGGGTTGTCCTAGCTTAATGGTGTGTTGCACTTTCTGCCATAAAGTGCCTCAAATGGGCTCATCTTCAGTGATGCTTGGTACCCATTGTTGTACGCAAATTATACCAAGTGTAGATAATCTTCCCATTTAGATGGTTTTTCCATCATGTACATTCTTAACATATCCTCTATCACTTGGTTCACTCTCTCTATTTTCCCATCAGACTCGAGATGATAAGTTGTGCTAAAGTTCATATTTGTTCTGAACCCTTTGAATAACCCTTTCCAAAAATTTGAGGTAAACTTTGGGTCTCTGTTAGACACAATTGTCTTGGGTATGCCATGCAAGTGTGCTGCTTCCCTCATATAGATATCATCAACATTGGTTGCCTTGTGAATAACCTTCATAGGAATGAAATGGGCAACTTTAGTAAGTTTGTCCACCACCACCATGATAACATCATGTTGTGTGCTTGTTCTGGCAATTTGGTGATGAAATCCATTGTCACCACTTCCCACTTCCACTCAGGAATGAGTAATGGTTGCAGCAACCCAACTGGGTGTCTATGCTCATCCTTGACCCTTTGACACTCCAAACATTTAACAATGTATTCAACAATCTCCCTCTTCATGCCTGGCCAATAATATTAGCTCTTGACTACTGAAACTATTTTTTGATATCCTGGGTTTCCCGCATAAGGTACATTATGCATTTATTTTAAAATCGTACTCCTCAATTCAGGATATTTGGGTACGTAAATTATGTTTCTATACATGAGAATTCCATCAATTCCCAATTCATAATCTTCAACTTTCTGCTGCATTTTTCCTTGTTGCAATTTTGTTACCAATTCCATGTATTGAAAATCAGCCTTTGCAGCCTCAGAAATTTTTCCTTTAATTTTTGATTGATACATGATAATGGCTATAGCATGCAATTCATGCACTCTCCTACTGAGTGCATCAACCACTTTGTTCGCCTTTCCTTTGATGTGCTTGATATCAAAGTCATACTCATAGAGCAATTCCAACCATCTGCTCTGCCTAGCATTCAAAGTTGGTTGATCAAACAAATATTTTAGACCATTATGGTATGTTCTCAGCTCAAAACTCTTTCCCATGAGGTAGTGCCTCCACTTCTTCAAGGTGTTCACTATGGCTGCCAACTCCAAATCATGAGTGGCATAGAGCCTTTCACGGTCTTTCAATTTTATGGATTCAAAAAATATCACAAACCCATTTTGCCTGAGGACTCCACCAAGTCCTTCTTTGCATGCATCTATGCAAAGCACAAAAATATTCATTTGGATAAACAATACTCAGAATTGGAGCACTGGTTAACAACTTCTTCAATTGTTGGAAGCTCTTTGCACATTCTGTTGTCCATTGAAACTTCACCCCCTTCCTTTGCAAGGAAGTGATTGGGTGAGAAATTCTCGAAAACCATGCAATGAATCTTTTGTAGTATCCAGCTAGACCCATGAGGGATCTGACTTCTATCACATTCTTAGGTGTTTTACACCCTTTAATGGGCTCAATATTTTTAGGGTCCAATGCTATCCCTTCTTCAGATATGATATGCCCCAAATAGTGATTTTTTTTTTATAAAATGAGCACATGCTCAATTTGGCACACAACTAGTGTTCTCTTAGCACTTGTAACACCATTCTCAAATGATGCTCATTCTCTTCTTCTGACCTAGAATACACAAGGATGTTATCCAAAAAGACAATGACAAACTTGTCTAAATATTCCCAGAAAACACCATTCATCAAACACATGAATACAACTGGTGCATTTGATAATCCAAATGGCACCATTGTGAATTCGTAATAACCATAACTTGTCCTGAAGGCGGTCTTGCTGATGTATTTATCTTTGATCCTTACTTGATGATATCCTGACCCTAGGTCAATCTTTGAGAATATCTTGGAATCCTTTAACTGATCAAAGAGATCATCGATCCTTGACAAATGATACTTGTTCTTTATAGTTACCTTGTTCAATTGTTTGAAATCGATGCACAATCTCAATGTCCCATCTTTCTTCTTCACGAACAAGACTGGGGTGCCCCACGGTGACACACTTGAGCGTATATACCCCTTCTTCAGAAGCTCTTCAAGTTTCATTTGCAACTCCTTCAACTCTTGTGTACTCATTCTGTAGGGAGTCTTTGATACTAGATCTGCTCCAGGAATAAAATTTATAGAGAAATCAATATCTCTCTTTGGGGGTAGTCTTGATATCTCCTTGAACACATCCTCAAAATATTTTAGGACTAAGTGATCCTCCAGATTTGGCACCTTATCCTTAGGTGCTTCTTTCATATGGGATGCAAATATTTGGCATCCCTTCCTATAACACTTCTTCAACTGCATTGCTGAGATCTCTCAGATAGTAAATTCCATAGGAATTCCTTGGATCGCTCTTGGGTTCCCTTCCTCATCCAAGCAAGTAAATGCCTTGTTATGACAATCTAAGACAACATGGTGTTGGTCCAACCAATCCATACCAATTAGACAGTCATATGAACCTAATGGAAATATGTTCAAATATTCCTTGGTACTTAGCCCATTCATGTCCATTGGACATGATTCGACTAGATCAACAACTTTTCTCTTGGATTCTGTAGCCAGATGTACCAACCAAAATTTCTCATGCTTTCTTCTTGGAAAAATAAATCTTTCCACAAATTTAGGATCTATGTAACTATGACTAGCTCCTGAATCTATCAAAATAGTAAAGGCATGGTTATTGGTCATACCTTCTACTTCAATCATGTGCGATTGAAACTCTGCTTTCTTATTTTACAGGGCTACATAGATCCTAGGTACACTTCTGCCCATGTCCTCCACTGTTTCTTCTTGCTGTACATTGTGGAAAATTCTCACTTTGTCACCTTTGTGAGGACAATCTCTATACTTGTGGTCTCGTTTACATCCCAAACATTGAATGGGTGTCTGCCTTGGCCTTTTCCCACTTGCCTCAACCATTCTATGCTCTCTAAAAGATGGTTGTCCTTGAGGACTATTTATGAAAAAGAGTGGATTGTTCCCCTTCCAGCTCTGTTCCTTCTTAAACTTCTTCTTGTCCTCCCAAGCCTTCTGGAAAGTAGGCTTTCATTTTTGTTGATCATATAAGCATTTTACTCTCCTTATGGTTTCTTCCAGAGTCTTGGGATCATCATATTGGATTTTATCACCGATGAATGATGGAAACCCACTCAGGTACCTCTGAATCTTCACTGTCTCATCCTTGATGAAGGAGACATACTTCAAAAACTCTAAGAATATCCTTTCATATTCATCAATAGTCATGCTTCCTAGTTTGAGTTCAAATAACTCTTTCATCTTTTTATCATAATACCTGTTGGTTAGGTATTTCTTCTCAAAATTCCTCTTGAATTCCTTCCAAGTCACATTTTTCTCTCTGAGGTGCTGCACTTGCAAAATATGATCCCACCACATGGATGCCTTTCCTTTCACCTGATAGATGTAAATTCTTCCTTCTGCATGGGAAGAATATTTATGCAATTGGAAGTACTTCCTCATTCCTAGCAACCATGTCTCAACATATTCATCCTTCTTGTGCTCTCCATCAAAATTAGGAGGTTTGATCTTATTCATTTATCCTTTCAACTCATCCACCCCAGACCTCCTATGCTTCCTGACAGGGGATGGACTTGAGCTACTGCATGTTCTGTTATGGGAATTCTTTTTGGAGTGATGTTTGCTACCACTCCTTGATATTTATTTTTCCTCAGGGGTCTTATGGCTTCCTGATTTGTTGGAGCCGCTCTCCTTATACATCTTCTTTTCAATCCTGTCCAGGATTTTCATTAACTTCATATTGAAGTCTTCTTGTTGTTCCTTGGCCTTCATAAGCCTCTCATTATCATCCTTGTGGCTCTGGACATCTCTCTGCAATTTTTTGAGGGTCTTAGCCAAATTTATGTCTTCCTCCTTTTCTCCTCCATGTCCATTGGAGTTGGTTCCTTCCATATCCAACTCGACATTCAACCCTTTGTTTTCATCTTCTTGACTGAAGACTACTTGGGTATCCTCCATCACTCTGCACTTTGTGCTAACTCCGATCTGACAGATGTTATTTATGCAAAATGTACAACCAACAAAACGTTGTCAGGCTAACTATTCTTAATAATTTCATGAACATGAACCATTTTGATTCATTAATATATATCAGACTTATTTTCTACCAATTTCTTGAGAAATTGACTATTCAGATCCAATTTCTGGGTGAATAATTATCTTCTACTGTTCAATTCCTTTCCAATGGTTGTTTCCATGCTCAATTCCGAGTTTTGAGCAGGAAGTTATGGTTATTTGAACAATTTATCTTCTCAGTGATGCAATCCTGTACATGGATTCTTCCAACTCAGAGTCAAATTAGCTCTTGGATCCATGCTAGATCCCTCCTTTAGGTTTACAAGCCTTCCTTAATCCTTTAGGTGTAGGTATATACAATTAAAAATCTCACAGGCTCCTTCTCTAATCCCTTTTTATGCTCCTAAAAAAAAAATCGGGTGCTAGCCCCTTTCCTTTGGTCCCCAAATTCATGTGACTAGGGTCTGTGACCAAGCATTAATAACTAGGTTCTTATCCTTTGCTTCATGCCTTCAGGGCTCCAAAAATTTGGGGCTTCGGAGGATCTACCGCCATTACCGTACACTTTCTCTAAACGTAGATTCTTCGAATACTTGAAGGACATACATATCAACGTTCCTTATTCCTCATTTAGATCTATGGTGGATCGAAGCTCCGAGAACTGAGGCTTCGACAATTTTTTGAAGTACATCATAAAAAATTTCCCAGACCGCCGAACTAGAAAAATCACAAAGGACGGCGGATCTACAGTTCACATTCTCTGCTCAGATCTATGGTGGATAGGATCTCTGGGATTATGGGCTTATGCAGTTTCCAAAACACATCACAACAAATGTCCTGAAGTGCCAACCCATTGAAGATACCCTCTCTTTCTTCCACGTGTCATTCCCCGATCAATGGTTGAGTTTAACTCCAGCCCTTCATGAGTTCTCGACTCACAACAAACTACAACGCAAATCCTACAGAGTACTTCTACTCTAGACCTTGGGATCTGGTGCCACACGTATTCTGTGATCAATGATCACAATGGACTCTGGACTTCGGGCCTCCGGAAGTCTCTGACCTCAACTCTTTATACCTTGAATCCTTCGGACCATGGGATCTACTTCCACGTGTCCCCTCCCGATGAACAACGAGGATTTACTCCACTCTTTAGAGCTTTAGGGGTTTCATACTTAACAATTATTGACCAAGTTCCTTCAGAGTGCTAAGTCTCTGGACTGCAAGATCTGGTGCCACATGGTATAACACTAGAAGCGGACACATGGGCCAATCCGAGGGGTGACAAGTGTCAATATATAAATGGAAAATTATCCTTTCAAAAGAAGATATCACACTAAAACGTGGCACACATCATGTGTGTTCACGTCGCCCCTAGGTGACGTCACTGGCACGTTACTTTGGAACTTTGGGATTCCGAGACTTTGGAGGTTCAAAATTTCTTCCAACACCTTTTCCCTGAATGCCGAAATCCATAACTACTTAACCTACCGGGGCCCACGTAGTATAGTGGTCACCAATCAAAGTGGTGGCACGTGGCCCCACCGTCGAATGACACATGTCATGTTCTAATTGGTCCTAAGGGCCTATCAAAATTATGAAAATGAGTGACACGTGGCAGACCTAGGTAGGTCCACATCACCCTATGTGACGTCATCCTGCCATGTCATACCCGATGCTTCGGGACTTCAGGGATTTTTTGTCATCAAAACTTTCTCCAAACTACCAAACTGTCGAACTGCTGAATTGGTCCACATCACCCTCAATGATGTCATCATGCCGCATCACTTCGACACCTAGGACTTTGATGATTTCTTCACATGGACACTTTTTTGAAACCGTCGAAATGTCGACTGGAGAACAGGTCCACGTCACCCCCGGTGACATCATCATGTCACATCACTTCGGCACTCGGGACTTCGACGATTTATTCTCCGTGCAACCTCCAACGGATTTCCCCGAATGTTAAACCACAAGAGAAATCCAATGGTTCTCCTCCTCCCGAATGATCTACGGCTAAGAATCACTCCGGGACTTCAGAGGATTTAACTGCTGAACACCACACAACCTCCAAACTAACTTTTCTTAATCTACGAACACATGTCCCTAGAAAATGGACAGTCTGGATTAGTTCTGTACTTTATAACTTCGACATTTTTCTCTGCTATTTCTTTAAAACAACAGGAGGGGTAAAGTCCAAAGGACTTCTATACTTAACCTCCATGCAACTTCTCCCGATTTGACGGTTGTGGGGGATCTGTATCTTTCCCAATAAATCCAATGACTCAAATTTAACTATACGTCCCAATACCACACCTGTCATGGTTTATCAAATTTCTATACCTCCTGAGCTTCTGAACATATCCAAGGTGTTCCCCAACGCCCTCTTGGCACTCTGTACATCAAATCCTTGTGGAATTTTGACTCCAAATTCCACATTCGTGGCCCATCCAGGTTCAGTGTGGAAACCATGGGCTCTAATACCATATTGTAACATCCCCCGACCACCCATTCCGGGGACAACGCCACTAACTCAAAGCCAAACTGCTCTAAAAACCAGATTGTAACATAGCCAACCACCTAGGCCAGGCAATGTCACTTGAAAACTTTCATTCTTTGATATACATATATATCTAATGCAATTTAAATAGACATAAACTTTATTCTCATACACATATTCGTGCAGAAGCAAAAATAAACACATACATGCAATATATACAGGCAATTTTGATAACCTTCTAACACATGTACAAAACACACAACATACCATTAACATAGAATTGGTACTTATATTTTTATGAGAAGACCAACGACTACGTACAGACCTTCCACGAACCTCCTAGCCTTAGACCACACTACTCCAAGCTATCAGCAGTGGGTCACCCCCAAGATGGGACTAAAATCCACCCAGGGCAAGGAAATCCTAGGCTAGGACAAGGCTACGGTAAGCTGTACAATGAAACATGAAGGATTATCTCTAAGGAGCCTACTTATTCCCATTTCTCACAGACTCTCATTCCCCACATGCCTGTTCGACCTTGGGAATATGCACCTTCACTTTTCCATATTCCATCGACTTCTCTACTTCCCTTCCAGGGCTTCAGAAACAAGCCGGATCAGAAATTCTCAGAGCTCTGTAGCTGCTGCTGGAATCCCTCCAGGAGAAATCACTTCCCCAACAATCTCTCTCACTTGGAGAGTGTTTCTCACAGACCTAACAACTTGCTTCTTCAACCACGGGCCTGACAAACTACCTCTTCAAACCACAGTAGCCAAATCAGGTAAGGCAAGGAACAACTCAACAATTATAGAGGTTCACAATGGCCAAGGGTCCAACAATGGTGGAAATGGCTTTGGCTGCGTGCCTGTTCACTGCATGCGTGAATTGGACAAGGGATGGCAAGAATCCTGAGAATGAACTCGTGAGGAAAGATGGCCAGACCAGTTAGAATGATGAGAGTGAGAAAGGTGGGAATCATGAGAGAGACATAATGGTGAGAGAGAACCCCCACAACATTGGAAATTCTCACATAAAACTGCATGCATCCTAGATGAAACTTGGTTCTCTATGATCTTGTTCCTCTCCACTTGGAGTTCCGTTCCTCTCCCTAAAGGAACTTAGCATAATTCAGTTTATTTACCAACTTTAATATTTTTCAGGAAATACATTATAATATTTCCTTAGGTTAAGCCCTCAAGCCTAGGCCCTTTTTCCTAGCCTCTCATCCCCCCTTTCCCTTTCCCATCCTAGAGAATCTTAGTCCCCCATAACTATTTCTTTGTGGTTGGTCTAAACACAGTGATGTATTTTTATTAAAAATTTGCATAATTACATATACAAAAATAGGCTCTTTGGCCTTAGCATCTAGGCTCTCCGGCCTATTAAACACATAATCCTCCCAACTTGTAAATACTTGGCTCACCAGCCTATAAACTTCATTAAAAATCATTACAATTCAACAGGGGATCGACCGTGGGGTATTACAAAATTCGTATCTATAATGTGCATGCTTGTTGGTTATTGTTGTGCATGACATATGGTTCATTTATTTTATGTTGTAGCATGAATCTTGATCTATTCATGTAAATGTTTCATGCATCTTTATTAATAAAAAAATTATCAGAATTCAAAATTAGTTCAGAAGCGAGCTTGAAGTAGCGTGCCCACCCTATGGGTGGCTAGGTATGTTACAGATTGGTATCAGAGATTCAGGTTGAAACACTGGATTGGTATGGGCTGGAACTGTGGACATGGTATTATGGTTAAAAATGGATATGTCCTTGTGATATTAAAACTCATGAAAGATAGCACTGTCAAGATTGTACAGAAGCTAGAGCATCGTGAAAAAAGAAATACTTTGTAAAGGATCGTAGAATCACGGTCATCCCTTTTGAATCTCGGGAGTGATCACAATTGTTGATCGAAGCAAGCAAGAGATGGAAAACTCCATAACTTCGTTGCTTCGACGATTATGGGAGACAAAGAAGAAACATGAAAAAGGTCGAAGTTGTAAAGTCCCACTGACCGTCCAATCTGATAGGAGGCTCAGGTGAAATCTCAGTCGTTGGTCAGGGTCATTCGTTGTTTACCACATTGGGAAGTTTAACTATAGGAGAATCAAACCATTTCAAAACTGCTATAACCCGGATTCCTGGAGCGCCGAAGTCTCAAAATCCCATTGACCGTTAGATCAAGGAAAGAATTCAGGATTAATGTAGGCCATCATATCTGGAGCAAAGATGGTGGAACATCCATTCAATTGATGACATTTTGTATGCCATGTCATAGGGGTACCATGTGGGGACACGTGTCACCCAGATTCAGTACCTTTTGGACCCCAACCTATTCATTTTGTTTAGTGGCACGTGGTACACATGCCATGGGTCCACATCACCATAGGTGACATCATCATGCCATGTCTTCTCCAGGAGTATGGCCTCCGGGGGTGTCTAATGTCCCTACCTACGAAAGTGTCGAAGACCAAAGTTGCGAATTCACGTATATTGTCGATTTAATATTCCTTTGGGACCTTTCTAAACCGTTAGATCAAGCAGTGGAAGGATGGCATAAACACTTCGACAAATATCACTCCGGGGGATTTGAACAGATCAAGAGTTGAAATATCCCAGAGTCCCAGAGTTTTGAAGTCCCATAATGATTAAGGACCATCCCTACCAACACTCTATTAAGTCCTATCTGTTAGATTAAGCTAGTGGAAGGATAGCGTAAGCGAAGGGGTTAACTAACGGTAAGTGATCATCATCACTTTATGACCAGTTCGGCAGTTATAACTCTAGAGGAGTTGAGAAAATCATGAGTGGAAATGTCCTAGAGTCTCGGAGTAGAAAATTCATGTGAGTTGTTGATCTGAGATTCCTCGTGACCGTAAAATTAAATAGTGGAAGGATAGGGTAAGTGCTTTGGTGCGTAAAACTCCGGGGGAGTTGAACGACTTGAGAGTTGTAATGTCCCAGAGCACTGAAGTCCCGAACTAATTAAGGTTCATCCATCTGAGCACCTGAGTAAGTCGCGGTCATTGATCTCGTTGAAGCCTCCAGATGGGGCAGGACTGTCTAGTCAATGAGAGATTAAATCTTGACCGTCCTATCTGCTAGTGGATATAATAGAAGGGTTTCAACGAAGTTTGCTCTGGGAGAAGTTGGAAGATTGAAAAGGGAGAATAGATGAAGGCCAAATTATGGAGGACTTGGTTCCAACACAGGTCTCATGATAAGGTAAAGGGGTTAATTATAGGTGCGAAGGGCCTAGAAGTAACCAAGCCCTCGAACATTGTGTTCGAACAAGCTCCTGTGTAGAAGAAAATAGAGAAAGGAACTAAAGTGTGAATAATCCCGTGGTTTTGAGCCATGGTCACATGGAAAATGGTTTGAAGGAATAGCTTGTGTAGAATTTGAATTTTGTACCAGTTAAAGGAGTTGTGGAATATTTCAACAAGATCCTATTGCAAAACAAAAGAAAAAGGGATGAAAGTGATTTTTCGGGAATCCATAACTTTCAGCTCAGATATCGAATTGGGGAAATATTATAGTCATTGGAAAGATGATTAAGAGGAGAATAACATAGAATTGTTATAATACGAAGAGTGATAATATATTTAATCACGAATTTAGAATAAAAAGGACCTTTAACATTGTTTGGAATTTTGTTTTTTATAATATGCATAATTCTAACAAAATGGTTGCTTGCACATTTTGCAGAATTATGGGGTGTAAACATATCAGTTCAATATAAGAATGCATATTCAAGAAATGGAAGAAGGAGAGGGAACTTACAACCATGATAAAGAGTCCAAAGGTCAAAATATTAGTGTTGGTAATGCAGAGACAAAATCCAATAAACACAAGGACATGGAGGAGCAAGAAACATTGATAGATACTGTGAGAATCTTGAGAATAGAAGTACAAAGATACAAAGAAGAATATGAGAGATTGGTAGGAGAAAAAAATTAGATAAATTATCAAGTGATGCAAATATTGAATCAATTGCAAAGGAAAAAAAAGAATGGATCAAACTCAAAACAAGAGGAAGAGGGTAGATGTCATGAAAGAAGAGATGATCCCAGAAGAGATGGCCATTCAAGAAATGCTAGCAAAACTCATAGAAATCACTCACCTCCCTAATTAACAAGAAAATTTTATGCATCTGAAGATTCCATGAGTAGTCCAGAGGTGTCTCCTGTTAGGCACCAAAGAATAAGACATGAATTGGATAATTTTCAAGGAGAGATGAGGAAGCTTAAGCCACCATCCTTTGATGGTGAAAGGGAAAGGGAAGATGATGTTGAAGCATGGTTTCTTGGAATCAGATGTTGTTTTCAATTTCATAACTACTCATCAAACCTAGAAGCCCTAATTTACACATACCATTTACATGGGAAATATGCTATGTGGTGGGATCAACTGAATCAAGTTTAGCACATTAATGAGAGTAGGAACACCTGGAAGAAGTTCAAGAAATATTTTCAAAAGGAGTACCTTTTAGAGCACTTCTATGACAATAAAATGCATGATTTCTTTAAATTCAGGCTGGGAAGCATGACCATGGAAGAGTATGAAAATAAGTTCGTGGGGATGCTAAAGTATGTGGGGTTTATAAAATACGATAAGGTGAAATTACATAGGTTTTTGAGTGGACTTCCATCCTTTTATAAAGATAAGATTCAATATGATGAACCTAGGACTTTGACTGAGACCATTAGGAAGGCTAAGTACCTGTATGATCAAGGAAAGGGAAGAGACTCTTTGCATAAATCTTGGAAGGATAAGAAGAATGAGAATTTTGATTAGAGAAAGAAAGGATTCAAACCTCCTTTCAATAGAAATATCCCAAATAAAAGTCATCCCGACCAGTATGCTAAGGATGAATCCAAGAGAAAAGACTCCTTGGGAAAAAGGGGAAGATCACTAATCCAATGTTGGGGATGCAAAGAATATCACTTGTACAAGGATTTCCCTCACATAAAAGACAAAGTGAAGACCATGCACAACATCCAAGAGGCTACAACAATAGAATACATGGGAAGAATATATGCAACCTTAGATGATCAACAAGCAGATTACCAATCCAATATGAATGAGGTGGAAGGTAATACCATTAATAAACTTGTTTATATTTTAATTGATTCAGGAGAAAGTGATTGTTACATTGATCCTAAAATAGTGGATATATTACATTTGAAGAAAAGTAAGCTTGAAAAATCAAGCTTGGTTTAGCTAGCCATTGGAACCAAAAGGAGAATCCATGATATGGTCAGAGGTTGTTCTATAAGTATTAATGGTGTGAATTATAATGACGATATAAATATTATACCATTGGGGTCTTATGATATTCTAATTGGAATGGATTGGTTGGACAAGCATCATGTTGTCCTAGATTGTCATAACAAGACATTTAGATGTCTTGATGAAGAAGGAAAACAAAGCACTGTGAAAGGAGTTCCAAGAACCATCTCTATAAGGGAGATTTCAGCCTTACAACTAAAGAGATTCTTCAGAAAATGATTTCAATTGTATGCAGCCCATGTGGAGGAACCAAAAATTACAAAGGGGCCAAGCCTTGAATAATTTTCGGTACTGTAAGAGTTTGAAGATGTATTCCAAGAAATAATCGGGATGCCACCAAAGAGGGAGATATTTATCTATTGATTTAGTGCCAAGAGATTCCTCGGTATCAAAAACACCTTACATAATGAGTACACTAGAATTAAAATAATTACAAATGAAGTTGTAAGAATTGTTGAAGAAAGGGTACATACGTCCAAGTGTTTCACCTTGGGGAGCACCCATAATCTTTGTCAAAAAGAACAAGTACCATCTTTGAGGATGGAACTTTGAGGATGTGTATTGACTTTCAACATATTAATAAATCCACTATAAAGAACAAGTACCATCTACCCATAATTGATGACCTCTTTGATCAACTAAGAGGGGAAAATATATTTTCAAAGATAGACTTGAGATCGGGATACCATCATGTAAGAATCAAGGAAGAAGAAATCAATAAGACAACCTTTAGAACCAGGTATGGACATTATGAATTGGTAGTGGTGCCATTTGGACTGTCCAATGCACCAACTATCTTTATGTTCTTAATGAATGACATATTCAGAAATTATTTGGATAATGTTTTCATAGTATTCCTGGATGACATACTTATCTATTCTTGGGACACATTATTTCAGAACAAGGTATATCAGTGGATCCATAGAAGATTGAATCCATTAGAGGATGGCCAAAACCCATGAATGTTTCAGAATTCATATCTTTTATGAGGTTAGCTGGTTAATACAAAAGATTTATAGCAGGGTTCTCTAAGATTGTTCATCCCATCACTTCTTTGCAAAAGAAATGAATTAAATTTGAATGGACAATGGAGTGTAAAGAGAACTTTAATTTGTTGAAATAATTACTTACTAGTGCTCCTATTTTAAAGATTGTTGACCTAAATGAAAGTTTGGTGGTATGTACAGATGCATGAAAGGAAGGACTTGGAAGAGTCCTTACTCAAAATGGACATGTCATTTGTTATGAGTCCATAAAACTTAAAGAACATGAGAGGAACTATGCCACACATGACTTGGAACTTTCTGCCATTATTCACGCATTGAATATGTGGAGGAATTATCTCACGGGGAAGAGATTTGAATTAAGAATAGACCATAGTGGCATGAAATATCTTTTTGAACAACCAACTTTGAATGCCAAACAAATGAGATGGCTGAAATTTTAAAGTGAATACGATTTTAACATCAATCATATCAAAGGAAAAGAAAATAAAATTGTCGATGCACTTAGTAGAAGAGTACATGTCATGCATGCTACAACTGTTAGTATATATCAATCAAATTTAAAGAGTAAAATTTTAGATGCTATTGTCACAGATCAACATTACCTAAGGGTAAAAGAAAGATTACAACAAGAAAATGTACAACATAAAATTAAAGAATATGAGATGAAGGAAGATGGATTACTTATACATAAAAATAGAATTTACGTTCCTAGTTCCAGAGAACTTAGGAATTTGGTATTAAAAGAGATTCATAATGTTCCATATGCTGGACATCCTAGTTACTAGAAAACAATTGCAGCAGTAAGAAGCCAGTTCTTTTGGCCATGAATGAAAAAATATGTTGGAGATTACATTTCTAGATGTATTGAATGTCAGAAAGTGAAGGATGAACATGGCCACCCAACGCGTTTTCTACAACCATTACCAATTCCAGAGAAGAAATGGGAAGTGGTAACCATTGATATTATAACTAATTTGCCTAGAACAACAAGACAACATGATTCAATTATGGTAGTAGTTGATAAATTGACAAAGGCTGCTCATTTTGTTCCTGTAAAAATGACTCATACATCAACTAATATTGTATAAATTTACATGAGGGAGATTGTTAGGTTGCATGGGATATATAAGGCAATTGTTT
>ML804822.1:169027-182954 GCA_009831015.1 Picea engelmannii
TTGTTCCTTGGCCTTCATAAGCCTCTCATTATCATCCTTGTGGCTCTGGACATCTCTCTGCAATTTTTTGAGGGTCTTAGCCAAATTTATGTCTTCCTCCTTTTCTCCTCCATGTCCATTGGAGTTGGTTCCTTCCATATCCAACTCGACATTCAACCCTTTGTTTTCATCTTCTTGACTGAAGACTACTTGGGTATCCTCCATCACTCTGCACTTTGTGCTAACTCCGATCTGACAGATGTTATTTATGCAAAATGTACAACCAACAAAACGTTGTCAGGCTAACTATTCTTAATAATTTCATGAACATGAACCATTTTGATTCATTAATATATATCAGACTTATTTTCTACCAATTTCTTGAGAAATTGACTATTCAGATCCAATTTCTGGGTGAATAATTATCTTCTACTGTTCAATTCCTTTCCAATGGTTGTTTCCATGCTCAATTCCGAGTTTTGAGCAGGAAGTTATGGTTATTTGAACAATTTATCTTCTCAGTGATGCAATCCTGTACATGGATTCTTCCAACTCAGAGTCAAATTAGCTCTTGGATCCATGCTAGATCCCTCCTTTAGGTTTACAAGCCTTCCTTAATCCTTTAGGTGTAGGTATATACAATTAAAAATCTCACAGGCTCCTTCTCTAATCCCTTTTTATGCTCCTAAAAAAAAAATCGGGTGCTAGCCCCTTTCCTTTGGTCCCCAAATTCATGTGACTAGGGTCTGTGACCAAGCATTAATAACTAGGTTCTTATCCTTTGCTTCATGCCTTCAGGGCTCCAAAAATTTGGGGCTTCGGAGGATCTACCGCCATTACCGTACACTTTCTCTAAACGTAGATTCTTCGAATACTTGAAGGACATACATATCAACGTTCCTTATTCCTCATTTAGATCTATGGTGGATCGAAGCTCCGAGAACTGAGGCTTCGACAATTTTTTGAAGTACATCATAAAAAATTTCCCAGACCGCCGAACTAGAAAAATCACAAAGGACGGCGGATCTACAGTTCACATTCTCTGCTCAGATCTATGGTGGATAGGATCTCTGGGATTATGGGCTTATGCAGTTTCCAAAACACATCACAACAAATGTCCTGAAGTGCCAACCCATTGAAGATACCCTCTCTTTCTTCCACGTGTCATTCCCCGATCAATGGTTGAGTTTAACTCCAGCCCTTCATGAGTTCTCGACTCACAACAAACTACAACGCAAATCCTACAGAGTACTTCTACTCTAGACCTTGGGATCTGGTGCCACACGTATTCTGTGATCAATGATCACAATGGACTCTGGACTTCGGGCCTCCGGAAGTCTCTGACCTCAACTCTTTATACCTTGAATCCTTCGGACCATGGGATCTACTTCCACGTGTCCCCTCCCGATGAACAACGAGGATTTACTCCACTCTTTAGAGCTTTAGGGGTTTCATACTTAACAATTATTGACCAAGTTCCTTCAGAGTGCTAAGTCTCTGGACTGCAAGATCTGGTGCCACATGGTATAACACTAGAAGCGGACACATGGGCCAATCCGAGGGGTGACAAGTGTCAATATATAAATGGAAAATTATCCTTTCAAAAGAAGATATCACACTAAAACGTGGCACACATCATGTGTGTTCACGTCGCCCCTAGGTGACGTCACTGGCACGTTACTTTGGAACTTTGGGATTCCGAGACTTTGGAGGTTCAAAATTTCTTCCAACACCTTTTCCCTGAATGCCGAAATCCATAACTACTTAACCTACCGGGGCCCACGTAGTATAGTGGTCACCAATCAAAGTGGTGGCACGTGGCCCCACCGTCGAATGACACATGTCATGTTCTAATTGGTCCTAAGGGCCTATCAAAATTATGAAAATGAGTGACACGTGGCAGACCTAGGTAGGTCCACATCACCCTATGTGACGTCATCCTGCCATGTCATACCCGATGCTTCGGGACTTCAGGGATTTTTTGTCATCAAAACTTTCTCCAAACTACCAAACTGTCGAACTGCTGAATTGGTCCACATCACCCTCAATGATGTCATCATGCCGCATCACTTCGACACCTAGGACTTTGATGATTTCTTCACATGGACACTTTTTTGAAACCGTCGAAATGTCGACTGGAGAACAGGTCCACGTCACCCCCGGTGACATCATCATGTCACATCACTTCGGCACTCGGGACTTCGACGATTTATTCTCCGTGCAACCTCCAACGGATTTCCCCGAATGTTAAACCACAAGAGAAATCCAATGGTTCTCCTCCTCCCGAATGATCTACGGCTAAGAATCACTCCGGGACTTCAGAGGATTTAACTGCTGAACACCACACAACCTCCAAACTAACTTTTCTTAATCTACGAACACATGTCCCTAGAAAATGGACAGTCTGGATTAGTTCTGTACTTTATAACTTCGACATTTTTCTCTGCTATTTCTTTAAAACAACAGGAGGGGTAAAGTCCAAAGGACTTCTATACTTAACCTCCATGCAACTTCTCCCGATTTGACGGTTGTGGGGGATCTGTATCTTTCCCAATAAATCCAATGACTCAAATTTAACTATACGTCCCAATACCACACCTGTCATGGTTTATCAAATTTCTATACCTCCTGAGCTTCTGAACATATCCAAGGTGTTCCCCAACGCCCTCTTGGCACTCTGTACATCAAATCCTTGTGGAATTTTGACTCCAAATTCCACATTCGTGGCCCATCCAGGTTCAGTGTGGAAACCATGGGCTCTAATACCATATTGTAACATCCCCCGACCACCCATTCCGGGGACAACGCCACTAACTCAAAGCCAAACTGCTCTAAAAACCAGATTGTAACATAGCCAACCACCTAGGCCAGGCAATGTCACTTGAAAACTTTCATTCTTTGATATACATATATATCTAATGCAATTTAAATAGACATAAACTTTATTCTCATACACATATTCGTGCAGAAGCAAAAATAAACACATACATGCAATATATACAGGCAATTTTGATAACCTTCTAACACATGTACAAAACACACAACATACCATTAACATAGAATTGGTACTTATATTTTTATGAGAAGACCAACGACTACGTACAGACCTTCCACGAACCTCCTAGCCTTAGACCACACTACTCCAAGCTATCAGCAGTGGGTCACCCCCAAGATGGGACTAAAATCCACCCAGGGCAAGGAAATCCTAGGCTAGGACAAGGCTACGGTAAGCTGTACAATGAAACATGAAGGATTATCTCTAAGGAGCCTACTTATTCCCATTTCTCACAGACTCTCATTCCCCACATGCCTGTTCGACCTTGGGAATATGCACCTTCACTTTTCCATATTCCATCGACTTCTCTACTTCCCTTCCAGGGCTTCAGAAACAAGCCGGATCAGAAATTCTCAGAGCTCTGTAGCTGCTGCTGGAATCCCTCCAGGAGAAATCACTTCCCCAACAATCTCTCTCACTTGGAGAGTGTTTCTCACAGACCTAACAACTTGCTTCTTCAACCACGGGCCTGACAAACTACCTCTTCAAACCACAGTAGCCAAATCAGGTAAGGCAAGGAACAACTCAACAATTATAGAGGTTCACAATGGCCAAGGGTCCAACAATGGTGGAAATGGCTTTGGCTGCGTGCCTGTTCACTGCATGCGTGAATTGGACAAGGGATGGCAAGAATCCTGAGAATGAACTCGTGAGGAAAGATGGCCAGACCAGTTAGAATGATGAGAGTGAGAAAGGTGGGAATCATGAGAGAGACATAATGGTGAGAGAGAACCCCCACAACATTGGAAATTCTCACATAAAACTGCATGCATCCTAGATGAAACTTGGTTCTCTATGATCTTGTTCCTCTCCACTTGGAGTTCCGTTCCTCTCCCTAAAGGAACTTAGCATAATTCAGTTTATTTACCAACTTTAATATTTTTCAGGAAATACATTATAATATTTCCTTAGGTTAAGCCCTCAAGCCTAGGCCCTTTTTCCTAGCCTCTCATCCCCCCTTTCCCTTTCCCATCCTAGAGAATCTTAGTCCCCCATAACTATTTCTTTGTGGTTGGTCTAAACACAGTGATGTATTTTTATTAAAAATTTGCATAATTACATATACAAAAATAGGCTCTTTGGCCTTAGCATCTAGGCTCTCCGGCCTATTAAACACATAATCCTCCCAACTTGTAAATACTTGGCTCACCAGCCTATAAACTTCATTAAAAATCATTACAATTCAACAGGGGATCGACCGTGGGGTATTACAAAATTCGTATCTATAATGTGCATGCTTGTTGGTTATTGTTGTGCATGACATATGGTTCATTTATTTTATGTTGTAGCATGAATCTTGATCTATTCATGTAAATGTTTCATGCATCTTTATTAATAAAAAAATTATCAGAATTCAAAATTAGTTCAGAAGCGAGCTTGAAGTAGCGTGCCCACCCTATGGGTGGCTAGGTATGTTACAGATTGGTATCAGAGATTCAGGTTGAAACACTGGATTGGTATGGGCTGGAACTGTGGACATGGTATTATGGTTAAAAATGGATATGTCCTTGTGATATTAAAACTCATGAAAGATAGCACTGTCAAGATTGTACAGAAGCTAGAGCATCGTGAAAAAAGAAATACTTTGTAAAGGATCGTAGAATCACGGTCATCCCTTTTGAATCTCGGGAGTGATCACAATTGTTGATCGAAGCAAGCAAGAGATGGAAAACTCCATAACTTCGTTGCTTCGACGATTATGGGAGACAAAGAAGAAACATGAAAAAGGTCGAAGTTGTAAAGTCCCACTGACCGTCCAATCTGATAGGAGGCTCAGGTGAAATCTCAGTCGTTGGTCAGGGTCATTCGTTGTTTACCACATTGGGAAGTTTAACTATAGGAGAATCAAACCATTTCAAAACTGCTATAACCCGGATTCCTGGAGCGCCGAAGTCTCAAAATCCCATTGACCGTTAGATCAAGGAAAGAATTCAGGATTAATGTAGGCCATCATATCTGGAGCAAAGATGGTGGAACATCCATTCAATTGATGACATTTTGTATGCCATGTCATAGGGGTACCATGTGGGGACACGTGTCACCCAGATTCAGTACCTTTTGGACCCCAACCTATTCATTTTGTTTAGTGGCACGTGGTACACATGCCATGGGTCCACATCACCATAGGTGACATCATCATGCCATGTCTTCTCCAGGAGTATGGCCTCCGGGGGTGTCTAATGTCCCTACCTACGAAAGTGTCGAAGACCAAAGTTGCGAATTCACGTATATTGTCGATTTAATATTCCTTTGGGACCTTTCTAAACCGTTAGATCAAGCAGTGGAAGGATGGCATAAACACTTCGACAAATATCACTCCGGGGGATTTGAACAGATCAAGAGTTGAAATATCCCAGAGTCCCAGAGTTTTGAAGTCCCATAATGATTAAGGACCATCCCTACCAACACTCTATTAAGTCCTATCTGTTAGATTAAGCTAGTGGAAGGATAGCGTAAGCGAAGGGGTTAACTAACGGTAAGTGATCATCATCACTTTATGACCAGTTCGGCAGTTATAACTCTAGAGGAGTTGAGAAAATCATGAGTGGAAATGTCCTAGAGTCTCGGAGTAGAAAATTCATGTGAGTTGTTGATCTGAGATTCCTCGTGACCGTAAAATTAAATAGTGGAAGGATAGGGTAAGTGCTTTGGTGCGTAAAACTCCGGGGGAGTTGAACGACTTGAGAGTTGTAATGTCCCAGAGCACTGAAGTCCCGAACTAATTAAGGTTCATCCATCTGAGCACCTGAGTAAGTCGCGGTCATTGATCTCGTTGAAGCCTCCAGATGGGGCAGGACTGTCTAGTCAATGAGAGATTAAATCTTGACCGTCCTATCTGCTAGTGGATATAATAGAAGGGTTTCAACGAAGTTTGCTCTGGGAGAAGTTGGAAGATTGAAAAGGGAGAATAGATGAAGGCCAAATTATGGAGGACTTGGTTCCAACACAGGTCTCATGATAAGGTAAAGGGGTTAATTATAGGTGCGAAGGGCCTAGAAGTAACCAAGCCCTCGAACATTGTGTTCGAACAAGCTCCTGTGTAGAAGAAAATAGAGAAAGGAACTAAAGTGTGAATAATCCCGTGGTTTTGAGCCATGGTCACATGGAAAATGGTTTGAAGGAATAGCTTGTGTAGAATTTGAATTTTGTACCAGTTAAAGGAGTTGTGGAATATTTCAACAAGATCCTATTGCAAAACAAAAGAAAAAGGGATGAAAGTGATTTTTCGGGAATCCATAACTTTCAGCTCAGATATCGAATTGGGGAAATATTATAGTCATTGGAAAGATGATTAAGAGGAGAATAACATAGAATTGTTATAATACGAAGAGTGATAATATATTTAATCACGAATTTAGAATAAAAAGGACCTTTAACATTGTTTGGAATTTTGTTTTTTATAATATGCATAATTCTAACAAAATGGTTGCTTGCACATTTTGCAGAATTATGGGGTGTAAACATATCAGTTCAATATAAGAATGCATATTCAAGAAATGGAAGAAGGAGAGGGAACTTACAACCATGATAAAGAGTCCAAAGGTCAAAATATTAGTGTTGGTAATGCAGAGACAAAATCCAATAAACACAAGGACATGGAGGAGCAAGAAACATTGATAGATACTGTGAGAATCTTGAGAATAGAAGTACAAAGATACAAAGAAGAATATGAGAGATTGGTAGGAGAAAAAAATTAGATAAATTATCAAGTGATGCAAATATTGAATCAATTGCAAAGGAAAAAAAAGAATGGATCAAACTCAAAACAAGAGGAAGAGGGTAGATGTCATGAAAGAAGAGATGATCCCAGAAGAGATGGCCATTCAAGAAATGCTAGCAAAACTCATAGAAATCACTCACCTCCCTAATTAACAAGAAAATTTTATGCATCTGAAGATTCCATGAGTAGTCCAGAGGTGTCTCCTGTTAGGCACCAAAGAATAAGACATGAATTGGATAATTTTCAAGGAGAGATGAGGAAGCTTAAGCCACCATCCTTTGATGGTGAAAGGGAAAGGGAAGATGATGTTGAAGCATGGTTTCTTGGAATCAGATGTTGTTTTCAATTTCATAACTACTCATCAAACCTAGAAGCCCTAATTTACACATACCATTTACATGGGAAATATGCTATGTGGTGGGATCAACTGAATCAAGTTTAGCACATTAATGAGAGTAGGAACACCTGGAAGAAGTTCAAGAAATATTTTCAAAAGGAGTACCTTTTAGAGCACTTCTATGACAATAAAATGCATGATTTCTTTAAATTCAGGCTGGGAAGCATGACCATGGAAGAGTATGAAAATAAGTTCGTGGGGATGCTAAAGTATGTGGGGTTTATAAAATACGATAAGGTGAAATTACATAGGTTTTTGAGTGGACTTCCATCCTTTTATAAAGATAAGATTCAATATGATGAACCTAGGACTTTGACTGAGACCATTAGGAAGGCTAAGTACCTGTATGATCAAGGAAAGGGAAGAGACTCTTTGCATAAATCTTGGAAGGATAAGAAGAATGAGAATTTTGATTAGAGAAAGAAAGGATTCAAACCTCCTTTCAATAGAAATATCCCAAATAAAAGTCATCCCGACCAGTATGCTAAGGATGAATCCAAGAGAAAAGACTCCTTGGGAAAAAGGGGAAGATCACTAATCCAATGTTGGGGATGCAAAGAATATCACTTGTACAAGGATTTCCCTCACATAAAAGACAAAGTGAAGACCATGCACAACATCCAAGAGGCTACAACAATAGAATACATGGGAAGAATATATGCAACCTTAGATGATCAACAAGCAGATTACCAATCCAATATGAATGAGGTGGAAGGTAATACCATTAATAAACTTGTTTATATTTTAATTGATTCAGGAGAAAGTGATTGTTACATTGATCCTAAAATAGTGGATATATTACATTTGAAGAAAAGTAAGCTTGAAAAATCAAGCTTGGTTTAGCTAGCCATTGGAACCAAAAGGAGAATCCATGATATGGTCAGAGGTTGTTCTATAAGTATTAATGGTGTGAATTATAATGACGATATAAATATTATACCATTGGGGTCTTATGATATTCTAATTGGAATGGATTGGTTGGACAAGCATCATGTTGTCCTAGATTGTCATAACAAGACATTTAGATGTCTTGATGAAGAAGGAAAACAAAGCACTGTGAAAGGAGTTCCAAGAACCATCTCTATAAGGGAGATTTCAGCCTTACAACTAAAGAGATTCTTCAGAAAATGATTTCAATTGTATGCAGCCCATGTGGAGGAACCAAAAATTACAAAGGGGCCAAGCCTTGAATAATTTTCGGTACTGTAAGAGTTTGAAGATGTATTCCAAGAAATAATCGGGATGCCACCAAAGAGGGAGATATTTATCTATTGATTTAGTGCCAAGAGATTCCTCGGTATCAAAAACACCTTACATAATGAGTACACTAGAATTAAAATAATTACAAATGAAGTTGTAAGAATTGTTGAAGAAAGGGTACATACGTCCAAGTGTTTCACCTTGGGGAGCACCCATAATCTTTGTCAAAAAGAACAAGTACCATCTTTGAGGATGGAACTTTGAGGATGTGTATTGACTTTCAACATATTAATAAATCCACTATAAAGAACAAGTACCATCTACCCATAATTGATGACCTCTTTGATCAACTAAGAGGGGAAAATATATTTTCAAAGATAGACTTGAGATCGGGATACCATCATGTAAGAATCAAGGAAGAAGAAATCAATAAGACAACCTTTAGAACCAGGTATGGACATTATGAATTGGTAGTGGTGCCATTTGGACTGTCCAATGCACCAACTATCTTTATGTTCTTAATGAATGACATATTCAGAAATTATTTGGATAATGTTTTCATAGTATTCCTGGATGACATACTTATCTATTCTTGGGACACATTATTTCAGAACAAGGTATATCAGTGGATCCATAGAAGATTGAATCCATTAGAGGATGGCCAAAACCCATGAATGTTTCAGAATTCATATCTTTTATGAGGTTAGCTGGTTAATACAAAAGATTTATAGCAGGGTTCTCTAAGATTGTTCATCCCATCACTTCTTTGCAAAAGAAATGAATTAAATTTGAATGGACAATGGAGTGTAAAGAGAACTTTAATTTGTTGAAATAATTACTTACTAGTGCTCCTATTTTAAAGATTGTTGACCTAAATGAAAGTTTGGTGGTATGTACAGATGCATGAAAGGAAGGACTTGGAAGAGTCCTTACTCAAAATGGACATGTCATTTGTTATGAGTCCATAAAACTTAAAGAACATGAGAGGAACTATGCCACACATGACTTGGAACTTTCTGCCATTATTCACGCATTGAATATGTGGAGGAATTATCTCACGGGGAAGAGATTTGAATTAAGAATAGACCATAGTGGCATGAAATATCTTTTTGAACAACCAACTTTGAATGCCAAACAAATGAGATGGCTGAAATTTTAAAGTGAATACGATTTTAACATCAATCATATCAAAGGAAAAGAAAATAAAATTGTCGATGCACTTAGTAGAAGAGTACATGTCATGCATGCTACAACTGTTAGTATATATCAATCAAATTTAAAGAGTAAAATTTTAGATGCTATTGTCACAGATCAACATTACCTAAGGGTAAAAGAAAGATTACAACAAGAAAATGTACAACATAAAATTAAAGAATATGAGATGAAGGAAGATGGATTACTTATACATAAAAATAGAATTTACGTTCCTAGTTCCAGAGAACTTAGGAATTTGGTATTAAAAGAGATTCATAATGTTCCATATGCTGGACATCCTAGTTACTAGAAAACAATTGCAGCAGTAAGAAGCCAGTTCTTTTGGCCATGAATGAAAAAATATGTTGGAGATTACATTTCTAGATGTATTGAATGTCAGAAAGTGAAGGATGAACATGGCCACCCAACGCGTTTTCTACAACCATTACCAATTCCAGAGAAGAAATGGGAAGTGGTAACCATTGATATTATAACTAATTTGCCTAGAACAACAAGACAACATGATTCAATTATGGTAGTAGTTGATAAATTGACAAAGGCTGCTCATTTTGTTCCTGTAAAAATGACTCATACATCAACTAATATTGTATAAATTTACATGAGGGAGATTGTTAGGTTGCATGGGATATATAAGGCAATTGTTTTAGACAAAGACAAAAAGTTTACTTCAAATTTCTGGAGGGGATTGTTTAAAGAATTTGGTACAAATATGAACTTTAGCACAACATACCATCCACAGTTAGATGGGCAGACAGAGAAAGTCAACCAAGTAATTGAAGACATGTTGAGAATGTATGTGATGGATAATCCATCTAAGTGGGAGGATTTCTTTCACCTAGTTGAGTTTTCTTATAATAAAAAATATCAAGCTTCATTGAAAATGATCCCTTTTGAAGCTTTGTATGGTAGGAAAAACAATACTCCAGCGAGTTGGGACAACCCAACAGATAGAGTGGTACTTGGGCTAGAATTGATCAAGGATATGGAAGACCAGATAGTTAGAATTAAGAAGAATTTAAAGGCAACTCAAGATAGACAAAAATTTTATGTAGATCAGAACATGATAGCTAGAGAATTTAAAGTGGGGGAGCATGTGCTTTTAAAAGTTAAGCCCAAGAAGAGCTCTTTGAAGTTGGGTAGTTTTACAAAGCTAACAACCAAATTATTTGGTCCATTTGAGATATTGGATAGAATAGGGCTAGTTGCATACATGCTTGAATTTCCTTCTTCCATGAATGTGCATAATGTATTTCATCTCTCTTGGCTAAAAAAATATGTACATGATCCTAACCATGTTATTGATTAGCATATGATTCAGGTTGAGATAGAAGGAGACTTTTAGGTCTAGTTAATGCAAATATTAGATAGAAAAGTCAAAATGCTCCAGAATCGAGTTATAGAGATGGTAAAAGTCCAGTGGACCTGCTATGGTCCTGAAGATGCTACTTGGGAGCATGAAGATGCCATGCGGGCAGAGTACCCGCAAATGTTTCAATAAATTTTGAAATTTTATTTTTTGTTTTGTATATGCACTAAGGACAATGCAAAAATAAGGGGGAGGGGAATGTAATAGCTTGGTTTTGAGCCCCGTATTAAATAATGTATTTTGTTAATCTATGAAAGGCCAGAGTGCCCAAACAATTAAAAGAGGCCAGTGTGCCTAGGAAATGTAATGTTTTGATCGTTATTAATAATAAATACATTATTGGACGCTAGACGGACAAGGGAAATAGTTATAGGATGCTATGATTCAACAAGAGAGGGGGATTGAGGGGCTAAGTGTTTATTTTATATTTTTATTTACCCATTTTGTTTTAATGGAGAATATTAGTTACATGAGCTTCTTGGGGGAAGGCCATGTGGTTCTCTAATACCAAGAATTATATAAACCCATCTTTGGTCTATTTGGGGGTTGACTCATTCACTCACTCACTCATTGTTCATTGTTCATTGTTCACACCTTTCATTCTATTCTCTCTCCATTCCTTCTTTCACCCACTCTCCATTCTTCATTCATTTTTATCTTGGCGGGGGAGAGAAAAATGAATTGTGGAGAGAATCCATGGTTTGGTTGGAAGCAATGACTGCTGGTGTATTCCAGCCATGAATTAATGCCTGCATGTTTGAGATGCATGGGAATGCATTGCGTTTTTCCCACAACTGCGAATTCTGAGAGTCCCAACATGGAGATTCTTGACCAGATGCACTAGAGCCTTGGAAGGCGGTGGATATCCTGAGGGATTGCGTGGTAGAGAATGGGGTCCATTCTCTTGGTTTGTGCAGGATGGATAGAAGAGAGATGGTGTACTTTGGATTGTTGTGTGTGCTGATAAGCCTGCGAGAGCTTGAGTGCTGACTGGTTTGGGAAGCTGAGTGACACTATGGAACCGTCCTTATGGACTCATAGCCCTGGATCGGGGGTGAAATTGCTATTGAGACTTGGAACAACAGTGTCTATGGTTGGGTGGAACGTTCTTGATCTACATCCAGTTGGTGATTCATTTAATTAAAGATAAGCTCTCTATATGTCATGGTTTCATTTACCTGTATATTTATTTCTATTGTGTATTTATTTATCTATGAAATTCGTATCTATAATGTGCATTCTTGTTGGTTATTGTTGTGAATCACATATGGTTCATTTATTTTATGTTGTAGCATGAAATTTATTTATGCATGTGAATATTTCATGCATCTTTATTAATTGAAAATTTATCAAAATTCAAAATTTGTTCAAAAGTGAGCTTGAAGTAGCCTACCCATCCTATGGGTGACTGGGTATGTTATAGTTCCCCTTCTCGATCTTGAATAAATTTTTCCATAGGTAAAGCTAACTGTGTAGGGAAAACAACTTTTGTTCCATAAACTAGTTAGAAGTTGATTAAGGTTGGTTGTCATTGATGTCAACCCTTGAAGAAAGCCCCATAGCACAAAGGTTTGGGTAATGGACCCAAGATTGTTTGATGTAATATGACTCATTATTGTTTTGTCATGTTTGATAAGAAGTAAATATGGATGAACTCCAAAGTGGTCCCCTTATTTACTTCTTATCAAACATGAAAAAACAATAATGAGATGAAGGAAAATGAATTTGTTAGGGAAAATATCCTATATGGATAGTGCTTGTCATGCCATTTCCAGTGGTATGTGGAACATCACATAACTCTTCACGGTTAGAGAGTTATGGCCATGAGAAGTTGGAGACCCTAGGTTTGGGTAATGGATCCAAGTTTGTTTGATGGGTAACGATATGAGTTATGATATATTTTCAGATAATACTATTCTATATGGATACTACATGTCATTCCATTTATGGTGGTATGTGGAACGCCACATAACTCCTCACGGTTTGAGAGTTATGGCCTTACGAAGTTGCAGGACCCTCATATGTCATCTAGAAACCCCAAAAGGTCAAAGAAGTCAAAGTGGTTTAAGAGATTTTAAAAGGTAAATATTAAAGTGAAGTAATGAGTGTATTATAATTCAAAGTGAATACAAAATAAATTATTTCAATAATAAATTTAATGGAGAAATTAGAAGTGGGTTAACCCTAAAATAAGGAAAGTGGGGCCAAGTGACCTAGAAGATGTTTTTAAGGAAGCTACTTGGAGAGTATAAATAAGAGGAAAGACTCTCTCATTTTAATCACACTTGAGAATATTGAATACCTATAGGTGTATGAGGTAACAAAAGGATATCTAATCCTAAATTCCGAGGAAAGTGAAGAAAAGAAGGCCAAAATGCAAGGAAGGATAATTTCTTTTGATGGTTCTTTCTAAGGTATGTTATTTACAGGTCATCTCACCATTTTCGCTATAATTTTTTTTATATAATGATTCAGATCGTGAAATTGCTATGAAATTGAGAAAACACATCCAATTATCTATGGTAAAAAATTCATCTTGTGGGTTGTTGTATTTTTGGAGTTACACTCCATGGAAAATAAGGTTTATGGCTAGTCCTGAAACTAGTAAAAAACAAGTGTTTAGGGTAAAAACATCATAACTTCTTCATAACAGATCCAAATATAGTGAGACAAAATGTGTTGGTTAGGGTACAGTCTGTAGTGTTATGTGTAATAGTTTTAGATCTTTTCAACAAATATTTCGTGTGGGGCACGCTCTACAAGTTCTCTCTCTAGAATAAGCCAGAATTCATCAAGGTATGCCATTTTTGCTATAACTCCTTTTCTGAGAGGTTCCAAGTAGTGAAACTTGGAGGAATTGCATAAAAAACACTGAAGAACATTGTATATCAGTTTCAGATCTTTATACATTATAGGTACAAAGTTATGATTACTTCAAGTTAGGGTTGTTGACTAATCCAAAACTAGGCATGTGAGACTAAAGAAAAGTTTGAT
>ML804822.1:203014-235916 GCA_009831015.1 Picea engelmannii
TGTTGCCCCATTGGATGTCTGTGATGTTCTCTTGGGTCAGCCATATATGTGGAAATGCCATGCTATCTATGAGTCTCGACCTCGTAGTGTCATTATTACTCTGGGGGGTCATCTCTACAGGATACCAGAGGTAGTTCCAACTAATGCCCCACCTAAACAGTGCCACAAGGTAGTATCTCATACTACAAAATTCATCTTCTCCACAATCTGTTCAAAGGGTGAACAGAAGGATATTGCAGCCACCGCAGCTTCGGCCAAAGCACCTTCTATCCAACAGAAGCAGGTCGACAAGGTTGTAGCAAAGCATGAAGATTCCTTTTGCACACAGTCATCTAAAATAGCCAGACTGGTTAAAAAGGTCCAAACCTTCCAGCCACAGGTTCGTGATAGATTTCCACAAACTAAGCAGTGTGACTTCTCCAGCAAGACAAACAGCTCACCAAGATGCAGATTCAACAAATGCTTTTCCCTCTCCCCCGGGAACTCAATGCAATGGATACCATTGCTTCCTAAGGAGGGAGATTTGATCCAGGTGGATATCGGTGGTCACCCACCTTTTCCAAATGGCTCAAAACAGTTTTCTAGCCATTTTGGCAATTTACTATTTTTAGCAGGTTTTAACTTCCGGGGCGATTTTGAGGGTCCAAATGAAGGTTTTTTGAGATCGAGGTTCTCAATGATAGCTAAAGGCATGATTGAGCCCCCAAAATGAATCTCCTCGACGATACCTTTCCAACGAGCTATCACACGCCTAAAACAGAGATCGTATGCAAAAGTTACGACCCCAGGAAGTTAATGTACTAACTTACCCAAACGGGGCCCACATGACTTTTGGCGCTTCATCTCCTAGGGTTAGGTTTTTGGATGTCTAGGACTTTTGGCATTCCCGTCTATTGTAAAAAGGCCTTCTGAGCCTCATTGTAATAATCTTCTTACGAATGCGAGTAGCCGTCACATCTCTTCTCAGAGATAAGCTGCCACCATTCTAGCGAGTCTTTCACTCTGTATTTTTACAGTCTCTGTACATTTCTATGATTAATATAAATCATGTATTACTATATATCTATGTTTATGGTTGCTTCTCTGATACATTTATGTTATATTATTGAATATCTGCAATATCTCTGTGCATTTCTTTATTATATCTCCGCTCTCATTTCGTGCCGAAAATAATCCGGATCACACATACATGAGGTGTATAGTTGATGATGATGGTACATATTGATGATTCATAGTTGATGAGTAGTTGACACATGATTGGTACATACTTGGTACATGGTTGGATGCAATTGTTTATTGTACAATTTGATTACAGGTTGTTTGGTACAGGTTGGTGAATGGTTGATGCAATTGTTTATGGTACATGTTGATTACAGGTTGAGGTACAAGTTGATGCATGGTTGATACATGGTTCAGATTTATTGGTGCAGGTTTACAACGGTACATCTCACAGTGATAGTGTGACAGTGGTTCCATCATTTTACTTCTACTTCAGGGTGGTAGGACGGGGTAAGGACAGGTGGTTGTAGCCACCTTCCAGTTGTAGCCAAAGAACATAGGGGGTTGTAGCCTCCTTCTGGTTGTAGCCAGAGAATTGGGGAGTTGGAGCATCCCTCAGGTTGTAGCCTGAGAAACTAGGGGTTTGGAGCCTCCTTCCAGTTGCAGCTAGAAAACAAAGGAAGTTAGTGCTTCCAATGAATGCAATTCTTCAAGACATATAAGAAAAAACATTCTGTGGTTTTCTCTTGATTTGTGTTTCCACGTAAAACACTGGTGTACTGTGTATGTGTGTGATTGTTTATTTCTTACTGCTCATTATTGGATAATAATTCTACATTGATATAACATTTGAAGAAAAAGGATTATAATTATTCTATTACTGATTCAACCCCCCTCTCAATAATCCAACAATGGTGTGGTACCAATTGACCTCTTAGTTGTTACTCTATCTTCCTAGAGGGAAAACTTCAACTTAGTATCCCATGACTTTTTGTTTTCTTCCATCAACTTTTTGATGATTTTAACTAAGCTCTTGTTGGAGGAATCTCCTAAGACATTATCCTAAGGGTAATATGGAGTGGAATGGATAAGATGAATGCCAATTGTTTCACAAAAATTAACTAGAGGATCAACTTTGAAAGTTGTTGCATTATCGATGACAATTTTATTTGGGCAACCAAATCTAGACATAATATCTTCTAAGAAAATAATGATTACTTTGTGTGTTGCATTCCTAGTGGGAATGGTTCTATCCATTTGGTAAAGTAATGAGTAGAATTCAGATTCCAACGGTGCTGAACACTAGAGGATGGATGAATTTCTCCAATAAAATATAATCCCCACTGCTGGAAAGGACCAGATACCAAAATTGGTTTCAGAGGAAAAGACTTGAGTATTTTTCACATGTTCTGATATTTTCACACACATCAGTGAATAAGTTAGGCTATAAATACCCAGCTAGAAGTATCTTGTATGTTATGGTTCTCTAGAAGTGATGACCTCCACATAAACTCCCATGAAATTTAGTCATAATTTTCTTTGCCTCCTCTGGATCTAAACATATTAATAGGATCCCAGAAGGATCCTTTTAATATAACATTTTATTAAAACATTAAATACTTGAATTATTTGAGTTTCAAATCTCTTACCTTAGCATTCTCATGTCCAACAAGAGGCTGCAAATTCTACAACAGATATATGACATCTTTGTACCAGCTACATTATGCCAACTTTGAGTTAATTTGCAGGCTACTGTTATGAATTCCAGACTACTGATTTACAAAGTTAGTTCCCATGAAATTAACTCCCAATGATTTACAATTTTATTTATCTAGCAATATAGATAATCCTTGACCTTTTATCAGCTTGGTGGGCTTCACCTCCAGATCAAAATCTAAAATCTTAGCAATCCACCTGCTTCTGTTCCCATCAATATCAGACTGAATCAAAATTTCTTTAACAGAACTTGAGGGAACATAAACAATGATTTTTTAGTGAAGAACATACACCATGAAATCCTTAAGATCTTTAACTAAATCATAAGCTTTCTTTTCCATTATATCACGCCTAAATCCAACATCTTTCAAATCCCTACTGAAGAAAGAAATAGGTTGCTCCATACCATATGAATTCTTTTGAAGAAGGAAAACAACTAGTGTATCATTAGAGGCAAAGGAACAAATCATAAATTACTTTGAGTAATCAAGACTTATCAGAACAAGGGAATCATCCAATTCTTTCTTTATCTGCTCAAAATAACTCCTAGCTTATGGTGTCCACTTGAATTCATTTCCTTTTATCAACATGGCAGTGATAAATTTCACTAGCTCAACAAAGTCAGATATAAATATCCTCAAAAAGTTTATTTTACCTAATAAGGACTAAATTTATTTCTTAGACCTTGGAATAGAAATATTTTTGATAGCATCTACCCTATTGGGGTCAATTTTCACGCCCTCAACCAAGACAATGTGTCCTAGCATCTTACCCTCCTTCATGGCAAAAATAGAATTTTTTGAGATTTAGGTATAGACCATACTTTTTGCATTTCAAAAACACTTTTCTCAGATGTTGGTAATTCTATTAATCAGACTTGGAAAACACTATAATTTCATTCAGATAGATAACCAAAAACTTGTCTTTCTCCCCAATAAATGCAATGTCAATTACACGCTGAAAAGTTTCCCCTATATTCATTAGACCAAATGGCATCTTGGAATACATGAATGTACCCCAGGGAGTGGTAAATGTTGTCTTCTCTCTGTCCTCTGTCAACACAAAAATCTGATTGTATCATGAAAACCCATCAATCATTGAAATCCTCATTGAGCCTATCACCCTTTGCAAAATGTGTTCCATCTTGGGTAAAGGGTATTTGTCCTTTCTAGAACACCTATTTAGATTTCTGAAATCAACACAAAGCTTGATCTCACCATTATTGTTTCTGAAAAGGACCAAATTAGCTACTCAATCAGAATACCTCAGAGGTATAATGATTTTAGCATCAATCAACTTCTTAACCTCTTTCTCCATAATAGGCAATAACATTAGATTAATCTGCCTAAGATTTTTTTTGAATGGCTTAGTGTCATGTTTTAAAGGTATCCCATGCTCAATGATGTTGGTATCATAAGTCTTCAAGTCTTCATACTTCCATGAAAACACATCCAAAAATTCTTTCAACAATTTGACATATTCAACGCTCTGATTTTCTGATAAACTCTTGGACAATTTTACATGTTTGGGCTCTTCTTCAGTGCTTAAATTATAATCTATTAGGTTTGCATTTTCTTTAGAGCTGCTCATTTAAAAAAAAAACATAATTATTATCAAAGAGCCTCTCTAAAGGAAGCATCCCCTTAGGAAAGTGATGACTAGGCAATTGAACAATTTTATGATTTGCAATTTTATTCAGAAATTTATTATCATGCAGATTTTGACCATCATCCAAATCTTGGTCAATATGCAGGTAATAAAATTCATCCATTGTTTCCAAAAACTCCTTTAATTCTTCATCATATTCAAAAACCTTCCAATGCTTAACATTGTCAGGAATGGCATGCCTATATTTGATCTCAACATCATATTTGATCTTGGAAGGTAGGGGAACATTGAAATTACTTGCAGAAACAACCAATGAATCATATATTGAATTAGTGCTCCTAGGAATGTAGGAAATGTTGAATGCTGATAAGAAGTTATCTACCAGATCCAAAACTTCATTTTTGTAGGCCATTTACCTGACATGATTGATAGTTGTTTTTTACCTACGACACAATCAACTCAACATCACCAAATACTGTTAGACCTTTAATCTTCATGTCCCTTGCATCCTTGAGCCCTAGAATAGGAGCCTCATATTCTGCAATATTATTTATCACCTGAAAGTCCGGTTTGAATGCAAAGGTTCTGACTTATTTGGAGGGAGAGATGAAGACTATTCCTGCACCAGCCCCATCTTTAGAATATGCACCATGAAAATACATCTTCCACAACTGAACACCCTGTCCAGTTATTTCACATTTTACTGATGGCTGATTTTTTTTTATCTCTAAGGGTGGATGAGGGGAATTAGTCAGATGAAGAATACTAGACCAAAAATAAGTATCAAAAACATATATGGGATGGTTTGTAGGATTGTTCTCATCACTAATGATATAGGCTAGTTGAGCTTCTCTATACAGTCTCCTGTGCTCACCCCCAAAGACTAGTATTGTAGCATAAGAAAGATCCATTTGTAAAGTTCCTTCTAACCTCTTGATCCATGATATAGACAAAAGAATCCAAAATTTGGGGGGTACATCTACAACTACAATTTCCATGACCATGCTTTTCATAGGAATTTGAAAAAGTGTGGCAACTAGATCTTTAATAACCCCAAGATACTTTACTTTCCATGAGTCAAAAGAGTACAACTCATGATAAGTTTTAGAGATTTCCAAGCCCAATTCATCCATGAAATACTTAGGCATAAGATTATGGGATGCACCTGAATCCATAAGAAAATTGCGCAAGATCTTGTCATGCACATTCAAATAAGTGTAAAATGGAGGAGAATAATCATCTCTACCTTCCACCATGGGCCTTAATATGACTGCAGGCTTATCATCTTGTAGATTGATAGAATCTGAAGGAGCTGGATGAGATGTGGGTTGTAGAACCTTCAAAAAGGATTTTTTGAACCCTTCACTTTTTACTAGCTCAAGCAAGGGAACATGAATCTTAATTTGTTTAATTTCATGGTCAAAATTGAAATTAGATAGATATTTTTCAACATCTTTCTCTTCATGTGCAAGAGATTTTATCACTGGTTGTTTGTTTTGACCTTCTATTTCTTTGGTAGGGGATTATTTCATAGGAACATATATCTTTTTGGACCGAGGGAATGTAGTTTACTTCTCAACATTATGTTTTGATCTCAAGTTATATTTTTTCAGACTTTCTATCTGATAAACCTGATCTTCTTGAGCCAATTCATCTATCTGGTTACACATCAAATATTCTTGATACTCACTTTGAGTAATATGAGTTGAGGTAGGTTTATCTGTAACACAATGAATCTATGGTTCTACTCCTTCTACCTATTTTTCTTCATTTTCTTAGTCAAATAGATTATTCTAGAAAGGGTCTTGAACTCTTTGATCTTCATTGTTCCTACGATCTCTCTGCAAAACTTGAGGTGGATTATTTTTCCTTCTAAACTGGTTTCTGTTTCCAAAGTCTCGAGGATTTCTATTGGCTTATCTCTCTTCAAGTTTTAACCTTTAAATCTATGTAGATAATGAATTGACCAACTTGGTCAACTCATTAACCTTTGGATCTGTACCTGAAGCATCTGAAGGAGAAGCTTCTATTTTTTGTTTTTTCCTCTCCCTGTTAGATCCACCCCTCAACTTGTCTGCTGCTAGTATATTTGATTCAACTTCTAGGGCATCCTGTGGCATATGAGACAATGTTGCAGACCTTCTTTCTCTCAACAATAGTCAAAACTATCAGTCAAAGGAACTTGCATAAGTTACTTTTGTAAAGGTATCAGTGGGCTTAATTTCAGTAGGAATCTTGTTGTACATTTTTTTAAACCTTTTAGAAAATTCAGACATAGATTCTCCCTCTTTCCTTTTGAGAGCCCCAAATTATGTAATATTGTACAAAAAATCTTTCTTGTCATCCCAATTCCTTAAGAAAGAATCATCCAGGGCCTCAATTCTAGCTATTGATCCAGGGAGTAAACTTCTAAACCACTTTCAAGCTTCCCCATCTAGGCTTTGCACAAAGATCCTCATCTAGACATATTCATTTCCAATGTTCAAGTTATGTGAATAACTGTAAAAGGAAAAAATATGTTCTTTTGTAGTAATATCTTCTTCTCCAACAAATTTTGGCATGTATTTAAGGTAATATCCAACTGGAAGGGCATTCATGGGTTGATGAAGCACTAATGGTGCTTACCTAGAAGCCATGATGGAATCCATTCTGTTTATAGGTGGATTCACTCCTGCCATCTTAGGAGAAGAGAGTGTTTGGATCTTAGGAGTTGTTGATGAGGCTACAATAGAGGAACTATCAGACATAGTATAATGAGGAGAAGAGGGTTGTGACTTTGTGATCCTACTGGAGTTTGAGCAAAGGATAGAACTTGCTTTATTTCATCTTGAAAATTTTTAGGCCAATCAACAATTAAAACATTAAGAAAAGGAGATTCCAATTCCACCCACTTTAATCCTTTCTCAACCCTGTCAAATAAAAATTCTTTTTCAGACTCAACAAGTAATTGAATTTAAAAAGTCTCAAATCTTTCTTCTTCTAATCTAGGAAGATGAAAACTAATTTCACTAAAAATATTTTCTTTCAGGGCTTTAGAAAACTTGGACTTGACAGGGATTGGGCTAGTCTTTGATGTTTTTGTTGAGGTATTTTTAGGGAAGAAATTTCCTTTTCCTTTAGATTTAATGGAATTGAGTAAATTAGTGTATGGGATATATTCTAAAATTTCAAGTTTGAACCATTTAACAACTTCAGGTGATGCAAGGAAATCAAAACTTTCAAGGCTCTTTTCTTTCAAATCAGGAGAAAAGTGTGTATTTTCAATAGGATGTCCTTCTAGTTGGAATTTTACAAGGGTTTGAACCTGAGGTAAATGAAAATATTTAGAAATAACAACTGGTGTATGAAAGACAGAATCAGGTAGGTTCTAAGTAGTACCTGAAGATTTTGAAGATGAGGCTCCTTGAAAAGCCTTTCCCTTCTTTATGATTTTCTCTGGGTCTGGTACATGTGTGGCCAAAGGTAAATGTGGATTGTCTCTCGTTCTCCTTCTCTTAGGAGCCACAACTGAATTTGGAGTTGCCAGGTGGAATATGAAATCTCTTATGTTACTGGTTTTTGTACACCATCAAAACCAGTAGTATCCTTGTCGTATATCCCATGGAAAGATATTCACTTTCACCTCCCTGACAACGGTGCTAGAAATGTTAGCACTAGAAGTCACACCTAGACTGCTATAAGTGTAAGCCTAATACCCATCAGAAATTTGTAGTTTTGTAAATCTAAAATTTTTAGTTCAAGTGTAACGAATGGATGAGATACTCAGTTTAAAATATCAACATAAAGTTCCACAAAACATACTCCAATAAGCAAGGATTGAATAATCTCAAACCAATATTTAGAACATAAATTTAAGGATGGAAGATTGAGCAGAAAGATATGAAGTATATGCACCAGGTTACATTAGGTACTTCTGAGACATATACAATAGAATTCTTATCAAGAAAGAACCTCTTAATCAATAAGAAAGTGTGCTTTGACAACACTTGCACCAGTAAATAAACAATAAATCATTCACTGCATTCATGAACAAGTACTAAAGAAAAATCCTTCATCAATAGAAAACATCAAAGAAAGATAAGAAAATAATCTGTGATAGTAGAAGAGGGGCTGATCTTCAATTATCCAAGAGTCTTAAGTCTGTACATACATAGTATGGAAACTTATAGTCTGAAACAAAAGACACGAGTTATCTCAAAAACCACTTGAACCCTCCTATGGAGTTAGATTACATATTAAATAGAAAATAGCATCAAAAGTCCATCTAGGTCTCACCACCTAACTCCTACATTGGATTCTTCACCTGGGAGAGGCATGGCAACAGACAAACAAACCAACATCTAACAAATTGCTAGATTTCAGGAAGTTGTTGACAGTAATAAATACAACTGCAACCAACTCATTGCATGAAGAATTAATGGAGATAGATATTGAGAACAAGTGTCCCTTGATGTCTAAATGATATTTGAGGAGTTACTTGAACCTCTTCCGATAGGTGGCAGACCTCCTACAACTCGAATTCCAACTAACTGTCAAGTTCGCAGTGAGTGTGTTGCAAGCTATTTCAGTTCGCAACGCCTTCAATAGGATGCGCTGCAAACTTTCCTATAGATGTAATTTTTCTTTCAAAACATAGAAACTAATGCTAGAAATGTGCAAGAAGCCTTAAAACCTTTGTTAATTCCTTCTACAACCTCTAAATCATGAAAATGACTTGCAAAAAATAACATATGGGAATAATTATAGCAGCATAAGACAAAAATACTCCTTAGGGTTATAAGCCTACATATATAAGACAACATAGAAAAATGATTATATTGATGTTAATATGATGCTTCATCTTCATCTCATAGTGGCCACCCAAGCCAACATGTCCAGGTTCTTTTTTGCAATCTGTTCCTTCAACTGCTACACGTCCTCCTTAAACTTCCTATTTTCATATTGATAAGCTTTATTCTGCCTGTACACACTCTTCATTTTCCTATGAAGAGGTAAGGATATATTAACCATGTGATTTTCCTTTGCAACAATTTCTTCACACTTATCTATATTTTTCTTTAGCTTAATCTCGTCCTACAGATTTTCCTTTTGCAACTGTTCATTCTCAACCCTTATATCTTTCAACTTCCTCCTAATCCTTTTTAAAGTGGGATCACTTTCATTAGAAGGAGAATTGACCAAAATGATTTCTATTGGATTTTTAAGAGGTTTGGTTTTGATTGTTTGTTGAGATGGTTCTCTGGAAGAACCCTCTTCCATAGACACATGTTTTCTTTCTGCTGATCTCATGAATGGTCTTTTAGCAATAACAAATTTTGCAGCAATAGGTGGAGAAAAAAAAAATTTCTTTCCCTTTAGATTCCTTTCTTTTCTAGAGGATGTCTCTATAGGTGAACACTTTGCCATAGGAGAAGTTTCTTCATGAAGAGGTTGTGAAGGACCTTCACCTATCTTATCAGTTGACTGAGATGAATTATCATTTTTAACCATCTTCCTCCTTTTGCTGGACTCTATGTGAACAATATTTTCAAGAGAGGTAGGTGTATTTCTCTTTGTTTGTGGTGTGTTGACAACATCTGGCTGAAATCTTGATGCAACTAGGAAAACATCCCAATCAATATTAGTCTTTTTTAGTTCTTTTAACACTAGCATTTTGATCAGACCAAAATGGAAGACACTGGTATCCACCTGCTTGGACTTGGATTGAAATCTATCTGACATCTTCCCAAGGATTCTGAGCAGATAGAAGGGTAGATTCAAGGGATCTTTTCCAATAAAATGCATCAATAGTCTAATATGGTATTGATAGACCATATTAAACCTACCTTGACAAGTGAAATACCTATGAATGAATTTGAGAATATTATCAAAATAATTCAACATATGATTACTAGGCACTCCCTTGGATAGGTTATCTTCTTGGTATTAAGGCTTTAAGAAATCCTTAGAAAATTCAGACTTTAGAGACATGGCCTTGAACCATTTTTCTCCTTGAACTGGTATCTTTGTAGTTCTAGAAATGGACTGCTATGTAAAATCAATTTCCAATTTACCAACTTTGGTATTTACCCAACTTAAATTTAATGAAGACTTCTTGGAAACCTCAAGGTTTCCTCTCTGCATCTTCTCACAAAAATCTAGGCAACCCACTCTATGAAATGCCTCTCTAAAAAATGGATCTGAATTGAATTGTTGCAGGTCATGGGGCTCATCCCTGAAAATATCCCCTCCTTTATGAATATTGTTCCATTTTTGATCCAGGTGGATATTGGTGGCCACCCACCTTTTCCAACTGGCTCAAAACAGTTTTCTGGCAATTTTGGTAATTTACTATTTTTAGCAGTTTTTCACTTCTGGAGCTGTTTTGAAGCCCTAAACGATGTTTTTTGGGAAAACAATGAGAAATATGGAATTTACTTTTATATTTCCCCCATAATGAATCTCCTCGATGATACCTTTCCAATGGGCTATCATACGCGTAAAACGGAGATCGTATGCAAAAGTTACGACCCCGAGAAGTTGATGTACTAACTTACCCAAACGGGGCCCACATGACTTTTGGTGCTTCATCTCCTAGGGTTAGTTTTTTGGATGTCTAGGGTTTTTGGCATTCCTGTTTATTGTAAAAATGCCTTCAGAGCCTCATTGTAATCATCTTCTTGCAAATGAGTGCAACTGTCACATCTCTTCTCAGAGATAAGTCACCACCATTCCAACAAGCTTGTTTCCGCTGCATTTTACAGTTTCAGCTTATTTCCTTATTGAATAGAAAACCATTTTTACTGTATCTATGTTATTTTGTGTTAAGCACCTGTTAATAATCTGTAGTCATTTCGTTCTTCTCATAAAATCAGGATCACTTGCTGAGTGTCCATGACAACTAAGTAAAAAAAAACCCCTTTGATAACAGTTGCTACTAGAGTATGTGATGGAAACTGATGTATTTACGTTTTTACTGCTTGATTTTGCAAAAATTAGGGTTTGATGGAAAAAGGATTTTATGCTAAAGAAACACTGCAGGAACTAAAATAAGATTGAATCTAGGAGATCGAAGTAAAATTTTATGCTAAAGAAACACTACAGGAACTGGAATAAGATTGAATCTAGGAGATCAAAGTAAAATATGACAACCCAAAACTTGATGGAACCTAAAACAGACAAAATTCAGACCAGCTAAGTTAAATAGGAGTTTGCAATGATATTTCTTAGTTCGTAACGCATTGATTACATTTGCAGCAACAAATTTTAGATTAGGGTTTTCATCAGAAGGATTCACAATTTCAAAGGTATGGAGAGGAATATGATCTTGAGTGAAATGTTTTTTTCAAACCCGAGTGAAAACAAGGTCAGCTAACGGTTTTATCAATTGAGAAAAATAGGGGATTCGTAGCGCATCCAGTTTGCAGCGCAGACAATTAGCAACAAGTGCAATTTGCAGCGAAAAGAAAGCTTGCGGAAACTAGGATTTGATGATAATAAGTTTTCAGGTAGTGGAATTTGAACATCAAGCAAATTACCTGATATATAAATCTCACTCCTTGTTGTAGAAAACCAAACCAAAAATCCTTTAAGCTTTTAATCCACCATCAACCGCTACAAGAGAGTTCACAGCGTCAAGAGTCTCCAACTAAAAAGTAGTTTGTAGTGCACTTACAACTCACAATGAGTTGAACCAGTCTGTAGCACACTCTTTGCAAATGGAAATGAAGGTAAACATTGAAAAATCATCCTTTTGAAACTGACCCTTTGAAGTTGATTCATGAGGGGATGGCACTGAAAACTAGAATCCATCATTCGACACTTTTGAAAAATCATAATCATGAAATATTTGGTGCATGATTTATTTTTGACTTCCTGCAAATTCTTAGGATAGTTTGCAACGAGTTGATTTGACACATGACACGACTCCCAAACGCTCAGATGTGAATTCAATATCCTTTGTACACCTCTTTTGGATAAAACACTCATTGGTGAACTTTAAAAACGATATGTAGATAAGACCCAAACTTTCCCTCTTTTGCTAATGATGGCAGCCACCTTCATGACACCACGACTTCCATAAATGCATTATGATTATCTTTCTATACTTAAGAGAAAATAAAAACATGATTTATTTGACATGAAACATGACTCAAAACCTTTGAGAACATGACCCTATGACTCAAACCTACAAGCTTAAACAAATGACTCAAACAAGAAGGATTGACCACATGACTGACAAAGGCTAATGGTATCCTTCTGAGACTAAACTAACAAAATTTTAAAAAATTGAAAAACCTTGACTCCTGTACATCCTATGTGTTAACACTCTGCAAATTCTATAGTCTTAACAATTGAAGATTTTGCAACACAATATTTTAACTCCTATCCTTAGTTGCCTCTATGTCTTTCTAATTCTACTAGGTTAAATTCTTATATTCTAAGTTCTTAATCATGTTTAAATGTTGTATTTTCAATTCATGAAACTTTTCTTGGAAGTAAGAAATTACTTATTCATGTTGTTCTAGAGAGATAACTATCTCTGCCTCTGTACTCCTGATTTGTTTCAACATGTGTTATGTTTCTTGTGTGGCCATATCAACAAGTTCTTGGGTTTCCTCAAATTTTTATAGACTCAATGGAGGTATTTTTGTAGGGATGCATACTTCCTTGGTTGCTGGAGCCCTAGTCTTGTCCCTTGGCTTTCTACTCTTCTCCTTTGATGTAGTTTTTATTGATTTTTCTTGATCGATAAGATTAGGTTTTAAATGAGGAGACCCTCCTATATTGAGTAACAATTATGTAATGTTTTGGACAATATCTTGTATCCTTGTTGGATGCGGATTTTTCCTTTTCTTTTTGATGTTGACCCCTAGGGAGCTAAGGGTGTGTTGTGTAGTGATCCTCTTAGTAATTTTATTGTTCTTCTCTATTTATGAGGCTTTCTTTTGTGTATGAGAGAGGTGATCTCTATATCTCCATTAAACCACAAAGAAAAAAGTTATTCATCAATGATCCTCACAAAATAATACCAAGTAATTTTGTTATGTTGTCTTTCCAGGGCATCATTACAAGTAGCCTGGAAAGTCCATGGTGGGAAAATGTTGCTTCTTTTCCACCCAAAACCTTGACAACCATTTATTTTAGTGATTGAATAAAAAGTGCCAAATGCTCAAGGCATCTTCATGCTTCATATTTGAATAGTATCTCAATTGAACCAATAATTTGAACTGATAGGAAAGGACTAGACGATGTCTCCCTCCACAAGTGATATACTTTATAACGTGGAGGAAAAATTCATCCCATGGAGCTGGTAAGCTCGCACTTTTTATTTCTTAACTTGTGTCCTCTACGGTCTAATATGACAAATGAAATTTATATTGGGCTTCCTATACTTGAATTCTATCCTCCTTTACCTGTACATGTCCAATGTGTAAGCTTGAATCTCTTGATATTGTTTCTGCATCTGCTTGAATCTCCAAGACTTTGAGTGATCCAGGGGATCAAAAAATGCTCAAAAATCAAATTTCTCGAAGTTGCTCGAAAATGGATTCATTGAGTAGATCTCTTCCTCACGATCGCAACACGACTTGAATGGGATAAAAAAAAGTATGTATGGCTGAGATATCATGTTCTTTCCACTTTTCCAAACAAGCAATAAAAGTTAACTGTGCAGTTTTTACAGACCACGTGTCAACTGACCGTACAACTTACATGGAAAGAAGACAATGACAGGTGATGTGGTAGGTGATTTGGCACCTTAGTTGGAAGGGACGTGGACCAACCAATGGTTGAAACATGTCCATTTGTTGGGAGAATGGAAGGCTACCACGTGGCCTAGCCAGGGGCTTCCACGTGGCACCTTGTTGTTGGTTGTACGATAAAAGGTTGTTGGAGTCCGCAGGGGTCTAACTCGAGACCTCTGGAAAAGTGGGTAGAGTCTCCACATAGGCTAGGCCACCAACTCGCCTATGCTTTATTTCTTAAACTTATGTGTGTTAAATTTATTTAAATTGAACCGTTGTTTCATTTGGCAGGAGTCCGGGCTGGGGCTTACCCCCAACCCTTGTTCACATCCATTTCAATATGACCTTTAGCGTGGGAACCAACGAATAGCCAACAGGTGTGAGTATTTTTAGGTCGACGCTTGGCCACATGGCCCACGCTACCATAACCTTTGCTGGGAAATGTGCCTATGCTCCCTAACAATGCGACAATTTTCTCGAATTTGTGAAATGGCGCGCGTGTTGGGTTTTGGAACGGAAAACAATCAGAGGCAGGTTCAATTTTGAGAAAGGTACATTTTGGCGAGCAGGTACAACAAGTTCTTTGGGAAAAAATTCCAGGAAGTGTATTTTTCTCAGTTTTTGGCTAAACCAGGTGTAGGAAGAGCCCAACTAGGGGTTTTTGGACATTCTGGAGCCATTAAAGCCATCAATTTTTCATTCTGAGCATTGTAAAGCAATTATTTTGACACCTTTAGAATATAATGAAAATGATCCATTGGAAGCTGGACCAGGAGATGTATCCCAAGAGAGGGGTGAAGTCCTTTATCATTTTGTTGTGTTATGTGCTTACTTTTGATGGTTGTTTATGTCTGTTTATGCTACTCATGTTGAGTAAAAAAATCATTAAGTTTATGTGATTGCAACTTTATCCAATTTCCTAAGTCACATAAATATTTCACTTGCAAATTTGTACACACAAACCTTTTTCATTTTCAGATCAAGTTGGTATCATAACAAAGGTTTTTGAAGGTTTGATTGTTTGCAAGTGTTTTTTTTCTGATGCTTACAAGGTTGAAGCTCACAAGAGGAGAAGGTCAACTTGTAGAGTTAAGTTCTCAATTTTCAAGAAGGAGAACCATACAATCATCTCAAGCTTCAAGGAGGCTTCACCAAGTATGTCTCATGAGGAGAGTCATGAAATCCCTACTTCAGAGGATGAAACTTTAAGAAAAGTTTTTTATGATATGACGTAAATGGTGAAAGTTTTATTTGAAGAAAGGAATGCAAGGTTGCAAGGTGAAAGCTCAAATCCTCCAAGAGGTAATAAAGATAATGGTGATAAAACTCCAAAAGGAAATGGAAGGAATGGTGATACTCCACCTCCTTCACCTCCATATTCCACTTCTTCTACCATTTCAAAACCACCTCCAAATTCTCCAAAATAAAATGGTAAAATTCCTATACAAACCCATTTGCTTAAGCTTTATATTAAGTTTGAATTGCCTATGTAAAATTGGTGCAGACCCCCCTCCCCTCCTGGGGGTTGCGCGACCTCCTGGTTTTGGATCTTCAATTATCTAAGCTGAATCAGATCTTCGAGACCCTGCTAGCCCCACAAATAATTTTACACATGCCCCTTTTTCTCCTAGGCACAAGTTTTGTGAGACCCGCGGGCTCCTACTAAGCCCCTGCTCTCTTCCAAAAATTTGAGTGACGACGCTAGCTCCCTATGCTAGGCCCCTTCTCCTTCACATGAAACTGGGCTATGACCTCATCAGTCCTCTTCGAAACTCTGTGCTTCAGATCTTTTGCGAGTAGTTTTCTCCTTTTTTTTCCCAATCTCCAAATCAACGAATTTAACCGGGACTCGATCTATAGTCCATGTCCCCCCACAACCAATGAATGTGATTTGCTTCAGACTCCAGCCTTTGGGTACCTTCTCGCTCTGCTCTCTACATTTTTGCAGAGCACCTTTCCTCTGAAACATGTGGATCTCCGCCATGTTTCCTTCTAGATCCAACGGTTCAGATCCACTTCGCTCTTCACGACTTCTCGAAGATTTCCCTTTTCTCTATGAAAATTGTTCCAAAGTTCTTTCTCGTGAACTCTCAGATCTGTTGCCACCTATCAACCTGGATGATGGACGAACCTGCTTGTCTTTGGGATTTTGGGACTTCGACGAGTCCTTACTCCTGTGCACACTTAGCACTTCTCCCATAGTCCGAGACTTGGATTGTTCTCAGCCTTCTTCACTCTTTGCTGAGACTCTGAGAACGGTGACACTAATCCTCTTGATATTTTGCTGGGTCAAATATTTAAGGGTCTCATCCCTTCTACGTCCTTCAAAGGAATTTATGGTGCCCTCCTAATAACCCAACGCTCTTCCTCCTGAGCTTGTAAAGTGAAACTACTTTACCTCTGGCACACTCCTTGTGCTTGACTGGCCTTCAAACAACTGTGTTTCAACACTTCATATGAGTGTTGGCCTGGTGTGGTCCTTGCACAGGTCTTCCTCTAGAGTGTTCAACAACTCTGTTCACCTTGAGCTTCAACTGCTCAGACCCCAAAAGTCTCTGTCCGTTTTGTTCCTTGAAGGGATATATGTGCCCCCTTGGCAACTTCTGATCAATGCACACTTGCAGAGATTTCCAAAGTATTCAGTAACTCTGTGGGTGTCTTCTCCTTGACACTCCTCTCCTCAAAACCCAAAAGAAATTTCACCTATGCACACTTGCACCTGCTCAATGCTCTCCTAGAAAAGCTTCATGGAGTTTTCAACAACTCTGTGCTATGCTTACTCCTACGCATACTTTCCTCCGGGGTATTCAGTAATTGTGTCTCTCTGCACCTCCTCTGCACAATATCTCCTCCAAGGTATTCAACAACCTTTAGGATCCTATTGAGCCTATAAATGTTCTGGTGTTCCTTCCTGACACGTTCTTCTCTGACTCGAAACAGTTCAGATACACACTCCTTGTGTTGGATACAAAGTTTCAAGACTCTGTCGTGCACTCCTTGCACCACCTAAACAAACCAGAACAAATACAACAAACTCTCAAACATAGAGAAGTATATCTTCACCCTGAAGATGGAAACTATTCATACACATCTACAACATACATTCATATAAACAAAAATGATATTCATAAACAAACACCCACCACACAGGAATTTGTAAACAATGAAATCTGTTCTTTTGTATTAATATCAGAATATCAATTACAATGTGCAAGCTCATAATGCAACTGAGTCTCATCTCTTCTCTCCTCTCTTTGGCTTACAATGATTTACAATCAACCTTCAGTCGCTATCAACAACTCTCAGCAGCCTCTCAACAACCTCTACTGTGCATATGTTACAAAACATTTATACAAGAGGAGAATCATTGAGTCTTTCCCTCCAACTACTCTAGTGGTGTCTAATCACCATCAAAACGCCTATCTACTGAGGTAGATTACAATGAGTGGAAAATCTAGTCCGAATCGGATCTAGATCCCTCCTACTATTAGCCACTTAAGCTGACCTTATCTACAACATGTACGAAGGCATGAATTGGCTCTGCTCAAGCCTTACAACATTTACTTGCATTAATTACATTTAAAGTTTAAAATTTGAGGGAAAAATGAAAGGGTTGGTGCTTCTCCCCTCCTTGAATGTGCACCAATGTGTTGAATAGCTGGCACGTGCTGAGGTGGAGTGATGTTCTTGCATCATACTCCACTACTGGGAAAATCATGAGCTCCTCTGCTCTGCTGTTGAAATCCCTCTGGATCCCAAACTTTCCCCTGGAGCTCTCCACCTGGTCCTCTTCTTTGTTGCTTCTTCTATTGTTTCCCTGCTATTCTTGTAGGTCCTCCTTTGTTCAACTTGCCTTACACAGTCTGCTCAGCTACAAATCCTCTTCCTCATACACATAAAAGGGCAGATCTTCCTGATACCCCATGCTTTTTTCTTCCTCTGTGGCCCCGACTTGCCACTCTGTAGAAGACTCTAATTATTCTTTCCCATCACCAAGTTGTTACTCAACTATCTCCTTTGACAATTCAACTTCTCTCAGTTCCTCTGCTGGTACATCTCCAACTTCTCCTCATGCTGACTTTGTGCTCCATAACTTTTCATGACTGCATCCTGGCAATCCTTCTCTGGTTATAGATTGTCCAACCAATCCTCTAGCAATTTCAACTCCACCTCCCATGGAGTGAGCATCCTAACTGCATGCTCTTCTTCATCTACTGGGGCAGACTTCAGTCAATCACAACTGGATGTCCTTCTACTTCAGCTATACCTACAACTTGTGCACTAGCCTCTGCTTGGCAGGATTATCTCAATTCCTCCAATGATTAGAATGCTCCTCTGATCCTCCTCCATCAACTCTCCTTGCTGATCTGAACTCTCAGCTGAGTTCAAGTCTCCTCCCTTGCCCACTTGGAAATCTGGGATTTCTCCTCTACCCTCTTGGCAGTCTATGAGATATTCAAATGATCTCTTCTCATTGCCCACCTAGAAATCTACGAGATCTTTGTTTGATCTCGTCTCCTCATCACTGAGGTTTTCTCCAACCTCTGGTTGACAAATGAAAACCTGCTCCTCTGTGTCACTGAGGTTTTCAGCATGCCTCAACCACCTTTTTAACACCTGTTGCTACCTTCTTGCCAAAAATTTTTGAACATGAAATTTTACTTTCTGCTCCATAGGCCATTCATACCTCCAATGTACCTTTGCTTCCTACTTCATCTTCAATGCTAGCCTTTCCATTTCTACTCGGATTTCACTGAGCTTCTTGTCAATTTCTATTTTTCTTTTCTACTGGTGGTCTTATTTTCGACCACACTTATGGCCTTTAGTAGCCATCCTTTCTTGCTTCACCTTCAACCCTCCTAGATGTCTACCATCTATTGCACACCTTGCAACAGTATTTACAGAGCATCACACTATGTATCCCTTCTCTTGTTGTCTACAAGATAAATCAAGCTTCTAATACTACTTGATGTTATCAGGTTACCTCTTTGTCTCCTATATCTACATAAATCAATTCTATGAATCTTTTATGCCACTTGGTGTAGACCCCCCTCCCCTCCTAGGGGTTGCGCGACCTCCCAGTCTTGGATATTCAATTATCTGAGACGAATCAGCTCTTAGGGACCCTGCTAGCCCCACAAAACATTTTACACAACCCCTTTTTTTCTCCTAGGCGCAGGTTTTGTGAGACACACAGGCTCCTGCTAATCCCCTATTCTCTTCTGCAAATTTGAGTGACGACGCTAGCTCCCTATGCTAGGCCCCTTCTCCTTCACATGACACCGGGCTATGACCTTGATCAATACTCTTCCCAACTCTGTGCTTTAGAGATTTTGTGAGTAGCTTGCTCCTTTTTTTCCCAATCTCCGAATCAATGAATTTAACCAGGACTTGATCTACGGTCCATGTCTCCCCACAACCAACAGATGTGATTTGCTTCAGACTTTGTCCCTTGGGTACCTTCCCACTCTACTCTCTGCTTTGTTGCGGAGCACCTTTCTTCCGAAACATGTGGATCTATGCCACATGTCCTTCTAGATCCAACGGTCTAGAGCCACTTCGCTCTTCGCGACTTCGCAAAGATTTCCCTTTGCTCCACGTAAATTATTCCGAAGTTCTTTCTCGCGAACTCTCAAATATGTTGCCACCTATCAACCTAGACGATGGATGACCCTTCTTGTATTCAATATTTTGGGACTTTGGTGAGTCCTTACTCCTGTGCACACTTAGCACTTCTTCCACAATCCAAGACTTGGACTGTTCTTATACTTCTACACTCTTTGCTGAGACTTTGAGTGCGAAAACACTAATCCTCCTGAGCTTTTGCTAGCTTGAATCTTTAAGGGTCTCGGCCCTTCTGCGTCCTTCAAAGGACTTTCGGGTGCCCTCCTGGTAACCCAAATCTCTTCCTCCTGATCTTATAAAGTGAAACTACTTTACCTCTAGTGCACTCCTTGTGCTCGAATGGCCTTCAAACGACTATATTTCAACACTTCGTCTAAGTGTATTTCAAGCCTTACAACATTTACTTAGATTAATTACATTTAAAATTTAAAATTTGAGGGAAGAATGAGAGGGTTGGTGCCTCTCCCCTCCTTGAATGTGCACCAATGTGTTGAATATCTGGCGCGTGTTGAGGTGGAGAGATGCTCTTAGATTGGAAAGTGAAACACTAATTTGGTGGGAAGCCAAAACTCAAGAGGTCATGAAAAATCATGGTAATCTTTTTTCCTCTTGGAATGATTTTATTGTTACACTTAAAAGGAAATTTTGTCCATTAGCATACATGAAAAAGGCTATCATGGATTGGAAAAGATTTAGACAAGCTAAAGGGAAAAGTGTGCAAAGCTACACTCAATAATTTAGAAGAAGAGCTTTGATTTTGGGTATAGATTTATCTTCTCAAGAAACTTTACTCAAATACATTCGAGGATTGCATAGCTATTTGAGACACACAATTCTCATGTTTAACCCTACAAATCTAGATGAAGTTTGTGTATAGGAAACTCATTTGGAAGCAAGAGGGAAGAATACTTCTCAAGAGGGAAGCAAGAAGCCATTTATTAATGGAGACAAGGGAAAGAGGAAATTCAAAGGAAATGAAAGAAATATTTCTTTAGTCAAGAAAGAGGGAGAAAAAATAACATGTAAACACTGTTCAAAAGATGGCCATGATGAAGACCGTTGTTGGAAACTTCATCCTAAAATGAGACCCAAAAAGTTCAACAACAAAGGAAAACCAAAGACTACTGCAACTACAGAACATGATTTAGGATCTGATTCGAGAGATGAAACAAAAATCACAGCCATGGGTTTTCAAGGTAAGGATTCTATTGCAAGTACTAGTTCTTCAAGTAGTAGCCTCAATGACACTCAACATGAAAAAGAAAGAATAGAGATTTTCCACATAGGGGTTATTTCAAAGCATACCAAGATAGATACTCTTTTTGATACTGGATCTCAAGAAAACCTCATATCTGAAGACACTGTCAAGAAATTGCATTTGGAAACTACTCCTCATCCTAAACCATATCCTCTAGGTTGGATATGTGAAAATTCCAAATTCCATGTGACAAAATATGTAAAATTAGATTTTCCATCACTGCAAACTTTATAGATGAGGTAGAGCTTGATGTTATTCCATTGGATATTTGTGGTATTGTGTTGGAAAGCCCATATTTATATGCTATGAGATACTTCTTTCATCGTCACGAGAAAAAATATCATTTGTTTAAAAATGGAGTTGAGTACATTGTTAGATCACATACAAAGAAGTTGAATTTGTCACTTGTAAATGTTGGACAAATGAAGAGATTAGTCAATGCTAGTAATAAATTTGTACTCTTGATGATCAAACCCAAAGACAATGTTGAAAAAGAATCTTTCCAAGGTTGTGATGCAAAGTTAAAATCTAATTTATATGAGGTTGTTAACCAATATGATGAGATGTTTCAGGAACAAAACAAATTTCCTCCTAAAAGGGGTATCCAACATGAGATCCAATTGCATCACGATTGTCCTCTTCCAAACATTGATATGTAAAGGATGTCAGTCATGGAGAATGCTAAAATTAAGAAACAAATCCAAGAGTTGCTTGACAAAGGGGTTATCATCCCAAGCACATCGCCATGTGGGTCACCAATTGTTTTAGTACCAAAGAAATATGGTACATGACACATGTGTGTAGATTTCAGAGCCTTGAACAAGATTACGATAAAGAATCGTTATCCTCTTCCTAGATTTGATGATTTGCTTGATCAATTGAAAGATGCTAAGTATTTTACTAAGTTGGATTTGAGAAGTGGATATCATCATATTAGGATTTCTGAAGGAGACACATGGAAGACAACTTTCAAAATAAAGAAAGGTTTGTTTGGATGGATGATTATGCCATTTTGGGCTTTCTAATGCTCCTGCTACATTCATGAGAGTTATGAATGATGTATTAAGCCCTTTTCTTGATGATTATGTAATTGTCTACTTGGATGGCATTTTTATATTTAGAAAATCTCGTGAAGAGCATGATAGGCATGTAAAGCAAATTTTAGATGTCTCGAAGAAAGAAAATTTGTTTTTGAATATGTCTAAATGTGAGTTTGGAAAGACCTCACTTGTTTACTTGGGACATATTGTTGGAGGAGGAGAACTAAAAATAGATCCTTCCAAGGTCAGAGTCATTTTGGATTGGCCCAAGCCCAACAATGTGACAGAGGTAAGAAGCTTTTTGGGAGCAGCCCAATATTCGAGAAATTTTATTGCTAACTTCTCTTCAATTGAAGCTCCATTACATGCAGTGACAAGAATCAAACAAGTTTTAGAATGGGGAGGCAAGCAACAAAAATATTTTGATGCATTGAAGGGAAAGATTAGTTCAGCTCCAGTTCTTGCACTTCCTGATTTGAGACAACCATTTGAGATACAAACATATGCAAGTAACTATGCAATGGGAGCAGTCTTGTTGCAACATGGTAAGCCCATTTGTTTTCATTATGAAATGTTTAATGGTGTTGTGATTAATTATATTACATATGATAAGGAGTTGTATGCATTGGTGCAAAGTGTGAAAAAATGGAAACATTATTTTTTGGGAAAATAAACTATCATTCACACAGATCATCAACCATTGCAATACTTACAACCACAAACAAAGATACAACAAGCAAGGAACTTCAGATGGATGGGTTTCCTACAACGATTCCAGTTGGTTTTCAGGTATAAGAAAGGAATTTATAACAAAGTCGTTGTATGATTTCTAGGCATATTGATAGTGCTTTAGTTATTCTTAAGCATAATTCTACCACGCATGAGAGATATGTTGAACAATATGCTTTATATGATGATTTTAAAGAGGTTTATGTAACTTTGTGTCATTCCAACCAAGTTGAGTAATTAGATTACCATGTGCATGATAATGTTTTGTATCATCTTGGAAAGTTATGTATTCCACAGGGTGAAAGAGTCAACATTATAAGGGAATCAAATTATTCTCTTATTCCTGGACACTTTGATGTAGGCAAGACATTGACTAATTTGGAAAGGTATTGCTATTGGACTAAAATGAATGAAAGTGTTTCAATATATGTAAGAGGATGTTCTTTATGTGCTACAAGTAAGCCTATCAATAGAAAGTTGGGTTTGTATACTCAACTTCCAGTTCCTTCTCGTCCTTGGGAAAACATTTCCATGGACTTTGTAGGACGTTTACCTATGTCAAAAAGGAATAATGATTATCTTTATGTTACAATGGTTGACCGTTTCAGAAAAAATGTGTATTTTGATGCCTTATAAGAAGTAGGTTACAGTTGAAGAAATGGCACAAATGTTCTTTTAGCATATTTGGGTACATTTTGGGTTGCCCAAGTCCATCATTTTTGATCGATATTCTCGATTTATTGGGAACTTTTGGTCTAGATTATGGGCACTCATGGACACCAATCTGAAAAAGAGAACAACATTTCATCCACAAACTGATGGTAAAAAAAAAAGTGGTGAATAGAACAGTAGTACATCTTCTTCATGGTTATTGCAACAAACATCCTAAGCTTTGGGATGAACACCTACACTACATTAAACATGCTTATAACCGGGCTAAGCATCCATCGACTCAAACATCTCAATTTGAGGCATGCTTTGGTTATTTTCCAAAATATCCTTTAGATTTTATATTTGGGAAGGATATTGGTATTGATGGTCATTATGAAATTGATAGAGAAAATAATTTCATTGAACAAATTCCGTTGGTGCATCAAATGGTACAAGAATAGTTGCAAAAGAGCCAAGCCAAGTACAAGACAAGACATGACAAGGATCGTGTTGGTCATAGTTTCCAAGTTGGAGATAAAGTTTGGGTTTACATTAGCAAAGAGAGGCTTAAAGAAGAAGGTAAAAAATTGAAACGAATTAGATATGGACCTTTCAAGATTCTTGAAAAGATTGGTAACAATGCTTTGCATTTGGATTTTCCTCCTTATAAGATAATGCATGCAGTTGTTAATGTTAAGGATTTGAGATTGTATGAGCCTCCTTTGATTTATGATCAAGAAGAGAATGTTCAGATTCCTTCCATAGATGACTTCTCTCCAGAATATATTTCAGAATTGCATGAGGACACGATCCTTGACAGAAAGATAAGAACTTCAAAACGAGGGAATGTGGAGTACCTTCGTGTTGGTATTAAAGGAACAAATCCAAGAAAAGACAAATGGATTGAGGTTGGAAATGTGAGGGAATTGTATGCTCATCTTCAGATTGACTGAAAATAGTATTTTGGAGGTCCAAAAGCTTCCCAATGGGGAGGAATGATCTAGGGGGATCAAAAAATGCTAAAAAATCGAAGTGCTTGAAATTTCTCGAAAATGGATTCATTGTGTATATCGTGTACTCATGATCGAAAAATAACTTGAACGGGCTGAAATAGAGTCAGTATGGATGAGATATCGTGTTATGTCCACTTTTCCAAACATGAAAAAAAATGTTGACTGTGTAGTCTGTACATGCCACGTGTTAGCTGACCGTACGACTGTACAATTGAAATGGAAAGAAAACATGGACAAGTGATGTGGCAGGTGATTTGGTAGCTCAGTTAGCAGGGATGTGGACCAACCAGTGGTCGACACATGTCCTTTTGTTGGGCGAATAGAAGGGTGCCACGTGGCACCCCATTGTTGTTTGTATGGTAAAAGGTTGTTGGAGTCTACAGGGGTCAAACCTTGGACCTATGGATAAGTGATCAGAGTCACCACATAGGCCGGGCCATCAACCCACCTATTCTTTGTTTCTTAACCTTATATGTGTTAAAATTTATTTAAATTGAATCGTTGATTCATTTGGCAGGAGTCTGGGCCGGGGCTTGGTCCAGGCCCTTGGTCACATCCATTTCCATATGACCTTTAGCATGGGAACCAATGGATAGCTAGAAGGTGCATGAGTTTGTAGGTCGACGCTTGGCCACATGGGCCACGCGACCATAACCTCCACCGGGAAAGGCGCCCATGCTCCCTAAAAGTTCGACAATTTGCCCAAATTTGCTTAATGGTGTGCATGTTGGGTTTTGGAATAGAAAATGCTCAAAGACAGGTTCAGTTTTGATAGAGGTGTGCTTTGGCGAGTATGTACAATAAAATATTGGAGAAAAACTTATAGGAAGTGTATTTTTCTCAGTTTTTGGCCAAACCAGGTGCAGGAAGAGCCCAACTAGGGGTTTTGTAGCAATTTATCCTTAGTATTTCTCTCTTATGGTAGTGGTCTTCATAATTTGCAAATTCCATTATGATTTCATAATCAATTCCTAGAAATTGATTGCATTTCCCTATCTAACTTTCCCTTTGGAATATCTTCAAAACTTTAGGATTACTATGTAGCACAATTGTGTTTGTGGGTTCTTTGTGATTTGTAACTCCTCATATTCTTGCTTCAGACTGCAATCCTTTGATTTCTAAAATGGTTTGGTCCTTTTCTATTTGATCACAATCTTGTTGCTTGTATTATGGATACAGATAACTTGTTGTACATGCACTTGTATTGTGGATACAAAACACTTATTGTACATGCTTGATGATTAGACTATACCCAAAGATCAGACAAGCATTCCCTTCATCTTGTGTTTGCATCTCACCATTCAAACCAAGACCATGCAACAATGTTGTGAAAAAAATATGAGGAAGCCCAAATTTGGGAATAAGATACGGTTATTTTGAAATGGTTCAAGTTACTTCAAAGCATGTTTTCTCATGATTACATATCTCGTACTCCCACTTCTGAAGTGACAACATTCTTTCTCATAAATATAATTTCTTTTGTGAGTTTTCTTATACATTTTGCATGCCTTGAACTTTACTTATTTCTCAATTTTACTGTTGACACATAATATTGCAGATTCTATCCAAAACCCCCCTCAAGCTTAAGATTTCAAACACTCTTCTTTGAAAATGGGAAAAGATATAGGTGGTATGGTTTGGTTGAAGGGTATAGGCCATTTAGATAAATTTTAACGAATTTATCAAATATGTTTTTAGCATAAATAAAAAGGAATGGGTAGATATGCCTGGTGACTTCGGTAATGAGACTCATATGTGATGGATTATTGATATAACACCTTTTACATTGAGATAGTAATGTATCAACATGTAATTTTTTGGCTTTGTTGTCAACAAATCCATATAATATGAGATTTTTAGTGTACTTTGTGTGGTTAGCAAAGTCTATAACAAGATGAAAACATGTAGCAAATGCATACACAATGCTATGTAACATCTTATGTAGGATGATATTTAGCTTGGATACCCTATAGGATACAATTTCTATAAACATAAGTTTGAGTTTAATACTGAAAGTATGTAGAAAACCTTGTAAGTGATGTATGTTGAAAACATGAAGTAGATTCCTTGGTCGTGAACTCTACAACATGTAGGTTACAGATTCTATTATGACCTCTTTTTGTTGTGATCTCTGTAGAAAACTGTAGGTTAGAAACTCTTCAAAAATTTATTTTGGATGTGCACTCTCTATGAAGTTGGAAAACTATTTTCATCAAAATTATTAGCAACCCAATTTAGCAAATTCCAAGTGCACTTGACTACTTCCTAAATATGCATATAAAGAAGTCATATTTGTGTGGCCATTTCAATCCAATCAAAATACAAATAATATCACCTATAACCTTATAGGTTTGACACCCAATAGTAAAAAACACTCAAACAAAGATTGTGCAAGGCCAACATAAGATGCTTTCATTCATATAATCAAAGGACCCAATTGGAAAACATCTCCAACTAGCACCACCAGAATTTAACAAGAAAAAGAATAATTTACATGTTAATTATATATTATATTTGATATTGTACAATAAGAAGTTGTGGAAAAGCAATTATGATGGAATTAGTTTCTCAATACATCATATTCATTATAGGAACCCATTGATGCTAGAATAGGTTATTACCTACTTTTATCCAAGAAATAAAGGAATAAGGCACTCAGGTTCAATAGCTTGAGTAGCTTCATAGATAAGGACCTACAAAATAACCCAACATTTATGTGAAGGGCATGCAAAATAATCTCCATCAAATATGTACTCCTCACACTTGAGACTAAAAAATTAATACTATCTCATGAAACCTAAAACTAGAAAGTTTGGGATCACCAACACCAACACAAGTACAACAGATGACATTATCACTCTAAGTTATTTCTCTTTTTGTCGCCCTCTTGAGCTCTTTGTACTTTTTTCCATTCACCCTTGAAAGATCACCTATAAGAAATGTTAAAAAATGTATCATTTCTAATAATTAATAGAAAATCATCATTACCAAGATCACCAACACAAATTACATAGAACATTTCATTTAGTTTAAACTTGATCCGCTATAGTAATTTTCTTGGCTAAATCAAATATTGCAAAAGATTCCTCCTTCCATGATGTCCTCAATTTTTCTTCTCCTGCAAACAACTCTTTTTTGAATTCACAACTCTCTAAATTGTCGTCACTCTGACTTTCTTTGAATTATTCTCTGTTGAATTTTGCATACATGTTAGCAAGGGCATTCCCCACAACAACCTCTAACTCAAACTTTCTTTTGATGATATAAGTGTGAGTATTATTCTTTGTATCCCTAACCTCTAACCCTTCAAAAGCACTGAGAACAATGGGAAGAGTGAAATAATTGTATTTAATCCCTTCTTTGTGCATTTGAGAAAACAAATTTAGGGCCTTCTTACCATGCCCCCAAAATTGCATAATTTGAAATAAATGCATTCGAGGAGACTGCATCTCATTTTTCCATTTTAACAAAAACCATCCTCGCATCCTCAGTGCATTGGAATTTCACATACATGGTAACAAGAGCATTCCATACAAAATAATTTTAATGATTTATAGTTTTTATAGCACAAATATGGACCTACTTTCCCTGTTCGAGTTCCACCAAGATGGTGTAGGAACTGAGAGCACTAACCAATGTAAATTCGTTAAGATAAAAACCTTCTCTTCTCATTTGAAAAAGTAACTTCAAAGCCTCTTGAGGCATATTTTGAGATCATAGCAGTCCAAGGCACCAGATTTTGTTCAGACATTTTGTCAAATACTTGGCGTGCATCCTCCAAAATCCCATATTTTGCATACATGTTCGCAAGGCAGTAACCCACAAAAACATAAGGCTCAGATCCAACTTTGATAATGGGGGCATGAACCAACTAACTCAATATGAAATCCTTCACTTTAGCACATCCTTGCAAAAGAGAAAAATGTATTTTTGAGTCAACCCAATCTCCCATTTTTCTTATACAAATAAAAAACAACATTTCCTCCAATTTTCCTTCTTCGCGGAGATCGATAACATCACTTCCCTTGTTTTTCTTTGTAAGCTAGATGAAAATCATTCTATTCAACCAAGAAAAAATTTACATAGTGATACAAAGAATTGTTGATAGCCTTTCTCTTAAGGAACGAGACAATGAGAAAAAGTCCCCCAAGAAAGAGAGCAAGGGGAACATTGAAGACTAACCTATGCTAGAAGAGATCCATGAGGAATACATGGGCATAACAAGATGAAACATTACAAAGAAAAGGAGAAAGGGTCGGTCATTGTGTTGAGCAGAGAGGATCATTTCTACCTTTTTTCTTATGTACATTAATCCAACCAGAAGAACTTATAGGCTCAATTTCCTTTACCACCAAATCTAGATGGTTTGAGGAAATGCCAAAGACTTGAGTTGTTGAAGCTGAGGGTGATTTCTTATCACAGTATGAATTATCTGATTCATGAGGATTTTTCTGATCCTATGAGAGAGGGGTTGTGGCCATGATCATGTCATTTGATTAATCCTTTTCAGGGGGGGTTTGCAAAGGATAAACTATGGGCTTCAAAGTAAACATTTTTAAAGCTTGAGGATGCTCTACTAATGTTGAAGGATGGTGTTTTGAGTCTGTGGTTGGATACTACTCATTTTTCAGAGACTGCGATGGTGTTGTAGATGGAAGAGGAGTAGGAGTTTCTTTGTAATTATGCTTGCTGTTAGATGAAGAGTTTGAGCGGCTTTTGCGAGTTTTAGGGTCGTGCCAACCATTATCCCTTTTTTGTGCCCTGGGGGATGAGAATGGGGCTGGGGATAAAGGACATGCTGCCTGAAGGTTCCCTATTTTCTAACATTTGTGGCACCTAAAGGTAGTGTTATAATAATAAACCAACTACGTGTAAGGTACATCCTTAGTCCAATCAATAAGAATCCTATCTGGTAGCCCTTGACTGAGGTCGATTTCAACACAAATGCGGGTGAAGGTGATGAAGCCTTTCGATATCCAATATGTGTCAAGCTTGATAAACCTACCCAACGCATTACCCAGGGTAGGTAAAAAATATGGAGTAAAAAAATTCAAAGGTAAATTAGGGAGTCTTACCCAGACCGGTGTAGTCATAGCAGTCATGGTTAGCGGGTTGAAATCAGGAAATCATTTCTGCATGGAAAGACCAGATCTGCCCCAGAACCACGGACCTTGCTCCAACATGCATTGGCAGTCCTCCTTTGTGGTAAAGTTAACAATGAAGAACCATTTGGAGCATAATAACAACTCATGATCCGACAACCAAGTCTTATTGACCCATTCCCTTAGCGTAGAAGTTGAGGGCCATAGCTCATTGAAACAACAGATGGGATCTTTTACCTTTGTTGTTGAACATTTTGCGGACTGCTCCACAATGAAGGTGAGGGAATTGTACCCAACAGTGATGTTTTAGATTCGAGTATCCAAAGGTCCATGGCTTGCTCAAATGAATTGACCCGAGAAAACATTAGACACCACATCCATATCAAGGCGACTACTATCAGAGATGCAACCTTGATCATGTCCTCCATTGAAAATGATTTCTTCTTGCATGCTTTGACTAGTCGGAACCACATTCTGGTATGACTTATTTCCCTTTACTTTAAATGAGTTTGTGAACAGATTCTGAAGCTCCTGGTGTTGCATTTTTTGTGCAGAATTTGGAACATACATAGAAGTAAGCGTGGAAACAGTTTTAGAGAATCCTTGTGGGCCATTAAAGAAGGAATCACATGATTTATTGGCCTTTATCTATTTAGAAGGTCGTTCATAACCTTAATGAATGAATGGATGAACGACATTTCACATCATTAATGAATGAGTGAAAAAGATAACCGATTATACCAGTTCACAAAACCACAGATCAAACGGCATTTCTATCTTAGAGTGGTTTATATGTCTCAGCTGAATCTACAAAAGACTGGAGAGGTAGGGTCAGGGAGGCCCATGATAATATACGATGAGAACTTACCATACCTACTCTGATCTCAGCCAACAAGACTTAGCAAATATCAAACCACACATATCTTAAAAGTGAAGTTAGACCAAGCTTAGAAAGAGACATTTATAAAACGAGAATCATGGGTCATCCACACCTTTATTCTCAAACAATTAAACTAGAATGAGATTGATGAAGCCTATGCACCTTGGAATTTGTGCATAGGAGAAAGAAATAGAAACCTTCTCTGTATAGTAATGATATTCCGATATCATGTTTTAAAAGAAATATTCAGAATATAATAGAATATGATGAGATGTTTCAGGAACCAAAAGGATTTCCTCCTAAAAGGGGTATCCAACATGAGATCCAATTGCAGCAATATTGTCCTCTTCCAAACATTGGTATGTACAGGATGTCAGTCATGGAGAATGCCAAAATTAAAAAACAAATTTAAGAGTTGTTTGACAAAGGGGTTATCATGCCAATCACATCACCATGTGGGTCACCAATTGTTTTAGTACCAAAGAAAGATGGTACATGGCGCATGTGTGTATATTTCAGAGCCTTGAACAATATTACGGTAAAGAATCATTATCCTCTTCCTAGAATTGATTATTTGCTTGATCAATTGAAAGATGCTAAGTATTTTAATAAGTTGGATTTGAGAAGTGGATATCATTAGATTATGATTTCTAAAGGAGATACATGGAAGACAACTTTCAAAACAAAGAAAGGTTTGTTTGAATGGATGGTTATGCCATTTGGGATTTGTAATGCTCCTGCTACATTCATGAGAGTTATGAATGATGTCTTAAGGTATTTTCTTGATGATTATGTAATTGTCTACTTGGATGAAATTTTGATATTTAGAAAATCTTGTGAAGAGCATGATAGGCATGTAAAGTAAGTATTAGATGTCTTGAAGAAAGAAAAAATGTTTTTGAAGATGTCTAAATGTGAGTTTGGAAAGACCTCACTTGTTTACTCGAGACATATTCTTGGAGGAGGAGAACTAAAAATAGATCCTTCCAAGGTCAAAGTCATTTTGGATTGGCCGAAGCCCAACAATATGACATAGGTAAGAAGATTTTTGGGAGCAACCCAATATTGGAGAAAGTTTATTGCTAACTTCTCTTCAATTGCAGCTCCATTACATGCAGTGCCAAGAATCAAACAAGTTTTCCAATGGGGAGGAACGAAACAAAATTTTTTTGATGCATTGAAGGAGAATATTAGTTCAACTCCATTGATTGCACTTCCTAATTTGATATAGCCATTTGAGATACAAACAGATGCAAGTAACTATGCAATGGGAGCAGTCTTGTTGCAACATGGTAAGCCCATTTGATTTCATTCTGAAACTTTTAATGGTGTTGTGATTAATTATCTTACATATGATAAGGAGTTGTATGAATTGGTGCAAAGTGTAAAAAAATGGAAACATTATTTGTTGGGAAAAGAAACTATCGTTCACACAAATCATCAACCATTGTAATACTTACAATCACAAAGAAATCTACAATAAGAAAGGCACTTCAGATGGATGGGTTTCCTACAACGATTCCACTTGGTTATTAGGTATAAGAAAGTAATTTATAACAAAGTTGTTGATATGCTTTCTAGGCCTATTGTTAGTGCTTCAGTTATTCTTAACCATAATTCTACCATGCATGAGATCTATGTTGAACAATATTCTTTAGATGCTAGTTTCAAAGAGGTTTATGCAACTTTGTGTCATTCCAACCAAGTTGAAGAATTAGATTACCATGTGCATGATAATATTTTGTATCATCTTGGAAAGATATGTATTCCACAGGGTGAAAGATTCAACATCATAAGGGAATCACATTCTTCTCTTATTGTTGGCCACTTTGGTGTAGGCAAGACAATGGCTAATTTGAAAAGGTATTTCTATTGGCCTAAAATGAATGAAAGTATTTCAAGATATGTAAGAGGATGTTCTTTATGTGCTACAAGTAAGTCTAGCAATAGAAAGTTGGGTTTGTATACTCCACTTCTATTTCCTTCTCGTCCTTGGGAAAGCATTTCCATGGACTTTGTAGGAGGTTTACCTATGCAAAAAAAGAATCATGATTATATTTATGTTGTGGTTGACCGTTTCAGCAAAATGTGTATTTTGATGCCTTGTAAGAAGAAAGTTACAACTGAACAAATGGCAAAAATGTTCTTTTATCATGTTTGGGTACATTTTGGGTTTCCCAAGTCCATCATTTCTTATCAATATTCTCGATTTATTGGGAACTTTTGGTCAAGCTTATGGGCACTCATGGACACCAAGCTGAAAAAGAACACAACATTTCATCCACAAACTGATGGTCAAACAAAAGTGGTGAATAGAACAATAGTACATCTTCTTCATGGTTATTGCAACAAACATCCTAATCTTTGGGATGAACACCTACACTACATTCAACATGCTTATAATTGGGCTAAGCATCCATCGACTCAAACATCTCCATTTGAGGCATGTTTTGGTTATTTACCAAAATCTCCTTTAGATTTTATCTTTGGGAAGGATATTGCTATTGATGGTCATTATGACATTGATAGAGCAAAGAAGTTCATTGAACAAATTCA
>ML804823.1:0-14307 GCA_009831015.1 Picea engelmannii
GTGAGGAAGCTTGAAGAGGCCATTAAAGGTCTCTCAGTCCATTGAGAGAACTTTTGCACATTTGATGAAGAGAGAGAGCAAAGGAGAAATTGAGCAAGAAGAAGAATATTGCAACAGAGAAGAGGCACGCTATCCAAGGCAAGGGACAACATTAATTACAACAGCAAGTGACCGTACAATATGGATATTGGGTGTAGAAATGAAGGGACAACCTACACATAAATAGAGGCACGGTTCCAACATTAAATGCACCGTACTTTGTACAGATTCCGTATAGAAAGAGGCACAGAAATCGAAGATATGTCGTACAACATTGAATGAAGTTTTGGGTGGTTGTACAGTACGAATTTTCTAGCTAAGTGGGCTAGAAATCGAGGCAGCTATTGGGTGTAAATTTTTGTGGAATTTAGGCACGAATTCCAAGGAGATAAGTTTGTCATTAATGATGAATTAATTTTGCTGTAAATTGTAATTTCCAAATGCTGGAAAATTTCTTGTGTACTGTGTTCATTTATTGTTGGGTTATTTCTACATTTAATTTCTAGTTACAAAAGATTGGCTCATGTGTTTGAAATTCAGAAATTTCATTTCCAAAATTTAATTTATGCTATGTGATGAAATTATATCATGTGGGTTGGGCATTAAAGGTGGGAGTGATATGGTGTGATTGAAACCAGGTTGGGGACATCAATTTTCTTCATTTTCCATGTCATGCCTTTCCATACCATGTAATTCATTTCCATGTCATTCCTTTTCATTCATTGCCTTGCCTTCACTTGCCATGTCTTGTCTTTCCATACCATGCCTTGCCTTCACTTTCCATGCCTTTACTTTTCCATGTCATATCTTTCCATGCCATGCCATTCCTTTCCATGCCATGCCTTTCCATGCCTTTCCTTGCCTTCACTTACCATATCTTGTCTTTCCATACCATATCTTTCCATTGCATGCCTTCACTTGTCAAGCCTTGCCTTCACTTGCCATGCCTTGCCTTGCATTCAATTTCCATTCCATCAAAGGATTCATACGTAAAAATTACAATAAAATGATTCATTAAGCATGTAATTCTACAACTTGTTATCCCATATTTCTTATATAAAAATACTTGCATGAGAATTCCAATGTTTTGGTCAATGAGGCATAGTGCAATTTTTGAAGAGGAGGTCGATTTTCATGAACACCGTGTCAGGAATTTGTGAGCAGTGTAGTCACATGGCCCTTGACCAAATATATGTTGCTATTATGGTAGCTGTGGGAGGTATTTACCTCCACGTGTAAACCTAACGAGAATAGAATACTCTGGGAAGCAAGAAGAAACCCTAATGAGTTGGCTAATAACCCGAAAAGACAAGTCGGCTCAAGAGGATAATTTGTATTAGGTTATTAGCCTCCAAGAGAAGAAGTCGACCAGAAGAAATATTATATACAAAGTAAATAGGCACCCAGAATGAGAAGTCGGCCCAGGCAGTTAGCCAAAATTAGTATAAATACAGGAGGCTAGTCTTCATTCTAGCAGGCATTCTCAGAATTGCAGAGCAGCACTTGTGCGCACTGCAGTTGCCCAGTTTGTGCGCAAGTTTGGAGGAGAGTTGTCGTTACAGTTGCTGCAGCTAGCAGATTACGTTTTGGCTTGGACTATCTCTTGGTTATGGTTTGGACTATCTGATCAGCTCTTGTTTGATGCGTTATCCTTGGAGAAAGGTGTGCTACCCTTTGTTTGGCTATCTAGCCTAGGGTTTGCTTCCGGAGTGATTCTCTGCCAAGGTTAAGGTGCTCGGAGGGTGGCTTCGGCCTATGGTTGAGTGACAATAGTGACATTGTCTATGGTAAAACGAGCTCATACTTTCTAGTTTCTAGTTCATTTTTTGCAAGTTTTGGGTAATTTTTCTTTATTGTCCTAACCTTCTTTTGGCAGCCTTTGGAGTCCTCTTCTTCGTTGTTTTCACAGGTTGAACGACAGCCAAGGACAAGCTCATTTCATCTTGGATCAGTTTGGGGCAGCCAAGCGATAAATAACCTCCTAAACCATCTAAAAAACTTAACAATTTTATCCTTTACTTGGAATAAGTTGTCTTTCAAAAAGATTGTTGAAAATCACTTTCTTTCCTTTATGTTTTCATTTATTTTCCGCCATTAATAACACACTTTCCTTGCTGTCCTAATAGGTCATTCAAGGTACAAGAGCGGTCTCTGGAATCCAAGTGGAAGACCCCTCACCCAAGTCAATCCCTTGAAGACCCAAGGCTCAAGAAAGTCTTTTCTTTTGTTGTATTTAGTTAGATTATCAATCTATCTCTATAAGGATCCAAAGCCCAAAAGAAAAGAAAGTAGTGTAGAGGCTTTAATAAAGTTTGCAAGCCACAAAGCTCAATTTTCGTCGTTTCCCCTTCCCCTAGGGGGAAACATGTGTTTTTCCCTTTCTTGCTTCGTGGTTGTTTGTTATGTACACAAAAATACACATAAATAAGGTATTAAATAATAAATATAACAACTAAATAATTATTAATAATGAAAAGACGGCTATTGGTTATGGGCACCCCAGCGTGGGTATATAAGCAAGCCCTCACTCTCAATTGTAATCATCCATTATTATTCATTTTTATCAATATATTTTATTATTCCAATTTGGTAACTTGGTCTATTCATTTCATTGGTAAAAGATAAAACCATTTCATATCACTAAATTGAAGTCATAAAATCAATCACAAAGTTTTAGCTTTGCTTTCGTAGAATACTAGTTGTTAGTTTATCTTTTGCAAATATTGGAATAAACACAAGTTGCTCAAACGTGTATGCAATCCCACTGCTACGCTCAAGTGACTTTGGAGACCCAGAAACGGATTTGAGCAATGCATGCTAGTTCAACTAGGGAAATCTTCTTACTGTGGTATTCATCTAAGACCTCTGCATCTGGGTGGAGTGTGTTAAGTCAGGGGGGATTCTATCCTCTTTTTGGACCTACGGCACACCTAGTCAGCACGTCTATAAGATTGTCGAATAACAAGCAAGGAGGCCAAATTCACTTTTTCACACAAAGAGTGGGGACCCCGACTTCAATCCCCACTTCACGAATTCAAAGACTTCTTAAAACTCCCAAATCCCTTAATAAAATTCTCAAGATAAAATTAATGCGGCATTTTCATCACATCACATTTTACATTTATCTAGCACTAGTCTACCTTTTATTATTTTTGTCAGCTTATCTTTACTTCAATTGTTTTAAAGTTATTTCCATTTGAAACATGTGATGAATGATTAACATTTATGAGCTTTTCACAGGTTGTATCCTTTGAATAATTTATGTTGCTTTATTAAATCTTGTGTTTCCTAATAAACTCCTAGAATAAATTTGCTTTTCAACTTCATAGAGTAAAAAGCCTTAGATTCTTTTTCATAGGGACTACCCCCCTTGGCTTTGCGAGGAGTTGGCCTAGACGAAGGAGTTGAGGATCAGGTGACAGCACCTTGACTCGAGACCTGCCCCCAAGGACACACCAAGTGGATTGAAGATTTCTTCCACGATAGCCCAGGTGTGTATAAGGCGGCAACAGGACCAAACTTATTCTATAAAACAAATCAATCATTAACAAAATCACCTTCCATTACAAATCATTTTGTGTACAAATAAGATAAGATAATTTTAATTATGTCCAACGAATGACCACAAATAGGTCATGTTGAAATATTGTAACTACAAAGAGTATTCTATTTATTATTGAGTTATTATTCATTAGATCAATCCCCGTTTGTGCATTGATCATGTCGGGCATTGTAATTGACCAAATCCCCTTTTGTGGATTGGTCAAACCCTAAATATAGTATGCAAATTGAGAAGTTGGCCCCCAGGCCATTTAAAGTGGTTTTAACCACTCAGAAGACAAGTCAGCCCTGCCTAGTGAAGACACACCTTTCCAGCACCTGCCAGTTTGTATAAATAAAGGAAGCCAGCGCCTCATTTGTTCACTCACTCAGCTCACCCATCTAGTGCGCAAGTTTGAAGGAAGCTGCAGTTGCCAGTTGTCGGAAGAAGGAAGAGAGAGAGGTGCACTGCTCAGTGGAGGATATTCTCTAGTGTTAGGTTTATTGTCTTGGCATTGTACTGGCTATCTATATTAAGGAAGTTTTTGCTAGGTTTTCTCCCCCATGCAGGTTTCCTAGGATAAATGTTGTGTATCTTGTGATTGTGTTTCTCTCAGTGATCTTACCTATGCTATTGTTATCTAGTAAATTGAAAAGAACCCTAATAATAGCTCAAAACTTAACATAGTTTCAAAGCTAAGTTGAAGAGAGCATCTTTCACTAGATAAAGAAAAAGGTCATTGTTGTCATACAAGAAAATTAGGGCTTTTTATTGAAGAGGAACTTCAGCCTAAAACTCATCAAGGAAGTGCACCCTAGCCTAGGGAACTCTTTGGCACCTTCAGCGCACTTTTTCAGTGGATAGAACTCCCAGAAAGTGAAACCCTAGTTTTCACTGGTACCAGAAAACCATGAAACCAGAAACAGTACCAAAAGTACCAGTCCAGAATTTTGTTGGTCAAGTTTGAAGGGGTAAAATTTGGATTTTCATAAATCTGACTGCACCAGCTTACTCGCCTAAGCTCAGCGCATCTAGCCCTTGGATCAAAATTTCAAAATTTGAAGTTTGAAAAATTAGGGTTTCCTCATAAAACCCTAAGTTGCAGTTTCAGAATCAGTTGCAGTGTCAATTGCAGTTGAAGTATCAGTTGCAGTACCAGTTGCAGTCACCCCTGAAGTTTTTAAGAGTTGGTAATTATTACTGTTGCTACTAGATGGTGCCACTACCTGCAAATACTATTAGAGGTATGTATTCACATATGTTTAAATTATTAAGCCTTAAAGGGTATTTGCAGGAGAAGGGATCTCTTACCATAGATCCAGAAGGATCTCAAGATCCAACACATTCAGAGGAATAATGCAACCCAGTTTTGATTAATTAAGTTGATAAGATTCAAAGTTGCACATGACAAAGTTGATAACTAGCCCATTACAAGTAAACACTATAGTTGAGGTATCAGTCTTTGAAAAATATTATACTTGGTAGCATGTGAGCATATCGAGATAAATGATTAATGTAATCATTTACCAGATACAACTAACATCTCCTCTAGGAGAAACTTCTTGTGTTGATTCCAGGTTACCTTGGATGAATGTTTGATCACAACACTAGAAGAGTGTTGATCTCATTTCGTATTGTATTCCTTACTTTTGATCCTTGTTTCAGACAGGTCACAAGTGAAAGCTCTAAAGGAGCCACTGTGACGATTGTTCGTGCTATTGCTATAATTACTATTATCAAAAGAGTATTATTTTTGCTTGCTATTTTGTTGACCTTGTTTCAGGTCACAGGTGATAACCCTGAGGAAGCTATAGTGAAGGTTGCTGAAGGCAACATATTATATGAGACATGAAGCAGACTATGTACATGACCATATACACTCATGTACCAAAGAAGATGAAGAAGAAGCTATCTCTTGAGATTCAGAGTATCTCATATGAAGATTGATTGAAAGGAGCAGAAGGCTCCAAAGATGACCGAACATGAGAATGGGAAGCAGATCTCGTTTGAGGCTTGACTCTGTCTTTCATATTTAGACTTGGTATTCAACACCAAGTATACCCTGTAAGAGATGATGAAGTCCTTGTAGACTCAGAAGAAATCGAGAGTAAGCCTGATCTCAGAAAGGATCAGATGAAGAGACAACTTCCAGGATTGGGAGACAGATGCCATGAGAAGACTAGATCGTAGCTTCAGAAACTTCTAGGAGATATGAAATCTCCTRGGAAGATTCCCTCGTTTCGGTGACAGAGAAGGAAGTCAGTCAAAAAGACTAGGATATGGATTCTTCCATGAGACTAGAAGAGAAGTCAGTATTGAATTCCAAGATTGATCTAAATAGATCAAGCATGTTGCAGATGTACAAASCCTGATGTGTGTCCAGAGGATTCTCCCAGCAAGAGGGAGAAGACTATGATGAGACACTTACTCCAGCAATTGAAGAAATGGTTCCAGTATTCATGAAGACAACCAGAACAACCATGATTCATATATAGTATGAGATGGAGGGGGAGCAATCCCCATATTTAAAATTGTGTGGCAGTTGGTGCATTACATTAATTGGGTCATGGAGACATGACTACGATAAAAGATAGAGTTACCTCCATGAAAGAAGAAGAGCTACCTTCAGTATCAATTATTGAGCCACTCTCAGTTTCAGATGAAGCTGTTGTCGTGATAGAATAAGAGGAGTTACTCACAGATTTCAACAGCCACAGTGAGGATGAAGCAGTCATTCTCATCCTCAAAGATGTTGTAGGTGCAGGGTCCCAGTTCCAGAAGGAACAGTTGCAGAAAAAGGAGAGGACATACTCTCAGGCAGTGAGACAGATAGTGCTTTGCAGAGAGCACATAGAGCTAGCACATGATTGTGCAGATTGAGTTGCAGCTGAGCAAGTGTACCAGATTCGTACAATGTAATGAGAAAATTTGATTTGAAGATAGAAAGATTCATGTCTGTTGGTTGAAGAAAGCTATGTACGTGTTGAAGCAAGCACCTAGAGCTTGGTATGGAAGAATTGACAGTTTCTTAACGAGCTTGGGCTTTACCAAGAGTAAAGTTGATTCTAACCTTTATTTCAAGGTTATGAATGATGAGCCAGTGATGTTACTATTATATGTAGATGATGTATTCTTGACAAGATGAAGAAAATCTCATCACAGATTATAGAAGAAGCTCGCTACAAAGTTTGATGGAAGACCTAAATGCATTATCTCTTAGGTCCTTAAGTTTGGCAGAGAACAGAGAAGATCTTCCTTAACCAAGGGAAGTATGCAGTTAAAATGAAGAGGTTTGACATGTTGAAATGTAAATCCATGTACACACCCATGGAAACAAAGTTGAAGCTCCTAGTAGATACTGTTGATTTTTCAAAAGCATTAAGTTAAGCATGAAGTTCATTCCATTTTAATATTTAACCACAACCATACATGTTGTAGCAACCAAGATCACAAGAAGAAGCACCATGCACAAGAACACAAAATGTATCCTGGGAAACCCTTCTCAAGAAGGGAAGAAAACCCAGCCAAATCCTTTGCTATAATCTTCAAGAGAAAGACCTTTGCCACCAAAAAACACCTAGCACACAAGAGGGTGCTCAAACCCTAGAACTCTAGTGCCCAAGAGAGGTGCGCACCTTTTGCCAAAGAAGTGTACTTGCTGAATTTTCCAAACTCACATGATAGATATGTTTCTACAAAGGAAGATTTCCCTTTACTTATAGTAGACTTGTCCTATCAACTAAACTATCTATTGGCACAACAAGGCCGACCTTTAAGGCATAATATATTTATTATTATTATTATAATAATTAATATTAATATTAATATTAAGATTAAGATTAATTATCTTTTACATTTAATATTAAACATATTAAGGTGGGGCCGACCTGTACCCTTTACATAACAATTAGGGTTACAGGTAGCTTTGACTCTTGAACAGTATATAGCTAAGGATATGATACACCCACTAGTGCTCATCCACTAGGGGCACATCCATAGGGATGTCATAGCTCTGATTCACTGCATTACACAGAAGAACCAGGTCTTGACACGTTCACCTGTGCTCGTCCACAGGCACGTCCACTCTACAGATCTGCTTTCCCACTGTCACTGACAGGAGAATCATCTGGAGTCTTCTCGTCAACTTTGTTGCTTAGTGGAGGCTAATACATCATCTTCATTTATGTTCTCATGACGATGCACCCAGCACTTTGGGATTTCACACGTTCACCTTGTGCTCAGCCACAGGCACGTCCTAACTCAACAGATCGCTTTTCCACTGGATAATCATCTAGAGTTCTTCTCAACTCTCTGAATGGAGGAGGTCATCTCTACGTTCCCAGCTCTGTCTCAGGCAGGAACCACGTACCCTTCTTAGAGGCTTTCTCTCAGGTTTCTAAGCTAAGAGAAAGACTTCACATAGCTACAATGATCCACACCTCACAGGTTTGTAAGCTGGAGAATGTCTCACATAGCTGCAATCATTAACAAATACATTGTCATAATTGGTCGATGCTACTCTGTATAGACAGATTGTTGGTTCAATGATGTATCTGACGAATACCAAGCCAGATATATGTTTTGCCTTGAGTCAGTATCTGATAGAGCCCAAATGTGTTCACATTGTTCCTGCAAAACATATGATCATTGATGAGATACCTTAAGGGTACGTTGGATTTTGGTCTCTATTACACTAGAGATCATGACTTCAGATTGTATAAGATATATTGATTCAGATTGAGCTGGAAGTGTCTCTAACAGAAAGAGCACTTTAGGATGTTGTTTCAGTCTGGGGTTAGCCATGATCTTCAGTCTGGGGTTAGCCATGATCTCATGGCAAAGTAGGAAGCAATCCAGCATTGCTCCCAGCACAGCAGAAGTGGAATACATTGTTGCATGTTCTGCCAGTTGTGAAGCCATATGGCTTCGGATGTTGTTGACAAATCTATTTGATCTAGAGATGGAAGCCATCATGATCCTATGTGATAACCAGAGTTATATAAAGATGATGTGTTCTATGATGATTCGAAGCACATAGAGATACGGTATCACTTCATTCATGATATGATGTAGAGGGGAGCTTTAAAGCTCCAATGTGTTGGCACAGATGAACAGGTTGCAGATGTGTTGACCAAGCCCCTATCTCGTGTAAAGTTTGAGCACTTTCAAGACAATCTTGGTATAGTCCGAAAGGACCTCCCTCGAAAGGGGGAGTGGTGCGGATGATACTATGGTATCCTGACCAATAGTGGTAGCTCCATTAGGATTTTATGTCCTAGGGAATATTATGATTCCTGGGCAGATATGTTGGGTCTGTCAGAGTACCACGTAGTAGTTGCATTAGGATTTCATATCCTAGGGAATCTTTTTTATTCCTGGGCAGATCCTTTGGATCTGTCAGAGTACCACAAAATGTTGTTGATGCCAGCCTTGTGCTAAAGATTTCCAGCTTCGTGTTGATGTTGTCGATGCCAGCCTTGTGCTGAAGATTTCTAGCTTCGTGTTGATGTTGTTGATGCCAGCCTTGTGCTGAAGATTTCCAGCTTTGTGTTGATGTTGTTGTTGATGCCAGCCTCGTGCTGAAAATTTCCAACTTCGTGTCGATGTTGTCGATGCCAGCCTTGTGCTAAAGATTTCCAACTTCGTGTTGATGTTGTTGTGATGCTAGCCTAGTGCTGAAGATCTCCAGCTTCGTGTTGATGTTGTTGTGATGCCAGCCTCGTACTGAAGATTTCCAGCCTCGTGTTGATGTTGTTGTGATTCCAGCCTCGTGCTGAAGATTTCCAACCTCGTGCTAATGTTGATGAGATGCCAGCTTTGTGCTGAAGTTTTCCAGCCTAGTGCTGATGTTGATGATGCTCCAGCCTTCGTGTTGTGATGTTGCGGTTGTTGATGATGCTCCAGCCTTCGTCCTATGATGTTGTTGTTGTTGATGATGCTCCATCCTTTGTGCTATGATATTGTTGTTGTTGATGTTGTATCAGCCTTGTGTTGTTATTGATGATGATGTATTAGTGTTATACTAATCCATGTTGATGCAGATGATGATGATGGCATTCCAGCTCCCTGTTGTGAATGATAATATTGATGATGAGAAAAACTTCCGATGATTTATAGATATGCCAGTCAGTGTTCCAGATGTTGTTGATGTTGTCGCTCTCTCTCTCTCTCTCTCTCAATGATGTTGTAGAATACCCTTCTTGTTAAGGGGGAGTGTTGAAATATTGTAACTGCAAAGAGTATTCTATTTATTATTGAGTTATTATTCATTAGATCAATCCCCGTTTGTGGATTGATCATGTCAGGCATTGTAATTGACCAAATCCCCTTTTGCGGATTGGTAAAAATCTAAATATATTATGCAAATTGAGAAGTCACCCCCCAGGCCATTTAAAGTGGTTTTAACCACTCAGAAGACAAGTCGGCCCTGCCCAGTAAAGAGACACCTTTCCAGCACCTGCCAGTTTGTATAAATAAAGGAAGCCAGCGCCTCATTTGTTCACTCACTCAGCTCACCCATGTAGTGCGCAAGTTTGAAGGAAGTTGCAGTTGCCAGTTGCCGGAAGAAGGAAGAGAGAGAGGCGCATTGCTCAATGGAGGATATTCTCTAGTGTTTGGTTTATTGTCTTGGCATTGTATTGGCTATCTATATTAAGGAAGTTTTTGCTGGGTTTTCTCCCCTATGAGGGTTTCCCAGGATAAATGTTGTGTATCTTGTAATTGTGTTTCTCTCAGTGATCCTACCTATGCTATTGTTATCTAGTAAATTGAAAAGAAACCTAATAATAGCTCAAAACTTAACAGGTCAATTGGACTGCTAAGTACAATAAATCTGAAACAAATAGAGGTCATCATTGGAACATAAACACACAAGAAACGAAGAAGATAACGAAGACATTCTGAAATTTGACCATCATTGGCAGAAATAATGTGGGTCTTTCCTGAACTGTAATACACACCACATAAAACAGGTGTTTTCTTTTTTATTATGCACTTTCTATTTTTAAGCACATTCTTCAACATCTTCATCGAAAGAACATCTGCAGATCCATTTCTGACGTCCAAGTCATCAGGACTGTAGTTCCTATCAACTAAAAGCTGTCTATACTCGACAAAATAAGAATAAAATTAATGAACTTCATGTAAAGATAAAAAGGTGAATCAACTTAGAGTGAATGAAAAGAGTTGACCTGGAAAAACTATACAGCTAGTTTCATACGAAGTGACTGTGTAAGATAAAATTTTAAAAAAAATCTGCAGTCCATAAATAATTTCACAGATGACTCTAGTAGCTAGTTTATCTCAATTTTCTGATATGATACAGAAATTAGAGCAGCAATATTTGTACATCATTTTCAATGCTTACACTCAATTTTATTAACATATGATAGTGAAACTGCAAATGAGAGGGCCACACTGGCTTTATACTTTGCAATCTGTACATTCATTTTGACAAGAAACTGTGAAACTGACCTTGCTTTTCAAAGCTTCAATCACAACAACTCGAGCATCAAAGCGCTTCAATCCTTCAAATTCCTTCCCCCCATTGCTATTGATCATACCTTCATCACTAAATATATTAATGAATTCCAAATTATGGCGCTTCCCCACAAGAAAATCATTTGGATCATGAGCTGGAGTAATCTGCAAAAGATATCATAGGCAATATAAAGTTATAATGGGACCTTTCAATTTCATACCATGGCTCATCTAAACAGAACAAAAACAAACATGGAAATTTTCATTGGAGAAATCAAGCTTATGCCTCGAGCAACTACTGGGAAAGAAAACACAGGAAGGCGAAGATAGGACTTTCCCCTTAAGAACAACCATCGAAGTAGTAAGAAAATCAATCATAGTGCACTACCTTAACAGCACCAGTACCAAAGTTTGGATCAACAAGCTCTGCATCACAGATGATAGGAAGTTTTCTTCTGTTGAAAGGGTGAATGGCAAACTTGTTGTGCAAATGCATATATCTCTGATCTGCAGGGTGAACTGCAATTGCAGTGTCCCCTAGCATTGTTTCAGGCCTTGTTGTTGCCACAACAATCTCCCCCAAATCCTCCTCTAAAGAATAAGCAAAAGATGTTAGAACACCAAATTCCACTGGGGATTTATATCCAGGCACTTTGATTAGCGTTCGCCCTTTGATATCAATATAGTCTACCTGCAAAACATGAAAAAAGAATGTCAAATAATAAACGGATGTAATATTAACTGCATGATGGTCTGAAATATGTCCTAGAAACTACATGAGAAAGCAAAAAAATTACAATAGCACAGAAAGAAAGGTCTTTATAAGTCCCCATACTTCAATATCAGAAATGGCCGTTCTTAGGATACAATCCCAATTCACAAGTCGATGATCCCTGAAAAATGAAAATTCTATCAGAACATATAAGTTATTGCAACTGACAAAAGAAGTAACAATGTAAACACATAGTGACTGAGGTATTGGCACATCAATGAGGTGAATACCTAAGAAAACACATTAAAATTTCTGAAGACAACTCTATAAGGAAGATATGCAATACAAAAAAACAATCAACAAGCTTAAGCACAAAAGGAAAACAATGATAAGAACTAATTCCCTCTCAGTATATATTGAATATTTTGTGTGAACTATTCAAGATGAACATTCAGTTAACTGTCAAATCTGGAATATATAACAAATAAACAATGCCATACTGCCAAATAAATTACAGCTTGAATCCTGACGGCTGTTAATGTTTTGTAGCTTCGGGAAGTATTCCCACGAGAGGCCTTGTTGTCAGGCATGTGGGAATCTTTGTTGGCAACACATTGGACTTTTCTTTTGGTAAAAACCCCCTTGAATTGGAGCTTGGAGCTTCATGGGCTTGTTGATGGGCTTTGTGGGCTTGTGTTGAGGTTTCACACCCACATGAAGGATGATGGGTCCCCATTTTGACACCCTTTTGGCCTCTTTTATGACCATGAGATCTATACATTTTTGCCCATTTTCATATGCTAGAACCTCATTCCTTATTATATTCCATCTTTCCTAAGGTATTACATAATGCCATTTGATTATCTTAATTTCCTTTTTATAGTTAAAGAATGTTTTTAAAGTTTACCTTGACTTACTATTGTATGTGTGTGTTTATAATAAATTAAGCTGACAAGATGTAAAGAATGCTAGTTTCCAGGTCAGCATTCACTCCCGAGTCATCCAATGAAGATTACAAAGTTTAATACAAAAGAGGACCGCAACATATAACTCAGTATCCAAACGTCATATGGAATATTCCAGCTATGGAATAATTCCAGTATACGAGATATTTCCAGGATGACAAGGCATCCTTGCATGTACTCTCACTTGAATACTTAACTGAAGGTATCCCACGGGCTTAGGAAAGAAATCAACGTTTTATTGGCTGATTGAAGGAATCGTATGGCTGGGCCAATTGATCGGCATAAGCATAAACTCTGCTATAAACTATTTCAGTTTTTGTTTAAACTGTTTGCAGAATATTAGGGGACTGTCGCTCTATTCTTAGAGCAAGCAGATTCCCCCTTTTTGTATATATATATATGCATGTAAGCGCTCATGAGCACATAGGAGATTGTGTGAGTGTAATTTTGTGACAGCAGCCTGTGACTCTCATTTTCGGACTTAATATAATCTCGATTTCTGCAGTAATTTCTGCTCTGGTGATTTAGTAGTCTTGAGCACAGGACTACCTCCGAGCTGGACCCACTCGCAGGTAAGGTACTGTGCTGCTATTTAATTTTCTACACATAATAGTTTGCTGTTTGGTAATTTTATTTATGTTTATGTATAGTTTTTATTAGCTGAATTTTACTTTTTAAGTATTCTTCCATCTATATCTGAAAAGAATGCTACCAAATGGCCACCTGTAGGATGTGCTACCGAATGGCCATCTGTAAGCATGCTACTAAATGCTGAATAACAATGTGATAGAGTTATGCTTTTGCTGGTCTTATATGTTCTCCGTTTCTGCTTCAATATATTAAATTACATCTTATGTTTGGGAATTTTTTCTCAAGCTCATAGCATTTTAGTTAAGTAGTAAGGGATGGAACCATTTACAACCATTAAGGTAATGTTGTACTAGCTTTTCATATGATCCTATGGGAAGCCTCAAATACTTAAACTGGTTTCTCAACGCTCAGTAAGGGTTTGAAGTCAAGTCCCAAGAAATGAATAACCCGGCTGCAAGTTCAAGGGATGCCCCAACAACAGTCTTGGACATTGCTCTTCCATCACCCCATCACCATAATGCAAAGTACATATTCCGAAACACTAGGGATGCATCCCCACATAGTTGCTAACAACCATTAGAATTGAACAGGTCAAGATAGTGATCTCTGCAAAAAATCAAAGGCAAAGTTACAAGAATCAAAAAAATAGATTGGCACTAAATGTAGTTATTTAAATTCCCCGAAGGGATACATACAAATATAAATCACCCCTTATGAATATTCATTTACCCTATTACTATTCATTTCCTAAAAGGATGCTCCCAGGCATCATTTCCCCCCAATGCACTCTCCCCTCAATTCCAAATAACTACCTTTTACAAGGAAGAACTACATCACATATTTGTTGCTCCTCTAGTCACCTCCAACACACCTAGAACCAATCATCCAGTTGCCATCGCCATTACATATCATCACCCTTCATAGACGTGTGTCCATTGGTAGAGAATTGGATTGCATGGAAGATAGGAAATGGTTGTAAG
>ML804823.1:33233-51967 GCA_009831015.1 Picea engelmannii
TCTTTGCTCCTATGTACTCTTTGTGTGCCTTTCACTCTCCTTAGATCTGCTTTTATAATCTCTTGATGACCAAATCCCTAACCCTAAGATCTCAATGGTCAAGATTAGATCTTGCCTTCCCAAGATTGACGGTTGTGACTTAATCTCTCGTTGAGATGACTTAAATCACTTAAATCACTCAACTTTATAAAAAATCACTTTAGTCATTAAATAAAAGACATATTAACTTTATAAATGCAATTATAAAGTTAAAGATCTAGAGAGTGTCACTCGAACACCTTTGCATGCTAGGCACTGCCAATGAGGAAGTACCTGTCCGAGCTACCCCAAAAACTAACAAGCAGCTGGGTTGATAACCAGTTTTGGTAATCATGGTTGGACAAGACGCAAGAGTTGGATTGGAAAAGCATGGCAAAAACAACCTTCATCCATATTTCAGCACTTGAGTAACTCTAACCCTTGCATGTGCTAATGTAAATTATTGTGAATTGATGAATGTGTATGATACTCTGCTTAAAATGATACACATCCTTATTCTAGTATGAACTTTATTCATATATGGTCATGGAAATTTTGAATTTGGTTCATGAAAAAGACATTCATAACTTTAGCAATAAGAAAATTGTTTACCTGTAAATGGAATTTCATCTAACTTCTGTCCTTAAAAAAAGGCGGGGCCATTTATTAGAAACTAACTTATGAGCTATAGAGTTATTAACATATTTAGAAAAAAGATTTATGGGAGAGGAAATGTAAAAATATTTTTAAAAAGAGGAAAAAGAGAAACCTTAAGTAGTAGTTATAAAAGAGAAGATTAGAGTTTTGCAGAGATTTTGGTCTTCGAATGGTGAAGAAGCGTGAAGGTTGAGAGTTCCATTCTCCTCCTCCCTCTTTCTTCCTCCTAGGGTTTTGAACCATGCCTCTCTTTAAAAAACTCTTGTCGGTTTTCTCCCATCTCTCCTCACTGCAAGTCTGAAACATGATACTCTTTTGAACAGCTTTGCATTGGTTCCTTCACAGTGATAGACAGAGGCAAGGATACCTCTAATTTTATTTCCAGTTATGATGCAGATGTAGAGCTAGGGCTTAGCGCCTGTTAGAGCTTCCCTCTGGTTTAACTAGATCCTGCTACTCTCTTTTATTGTCACTTGTATCTCTTCCTTCCTTTTTGTTAACATCTTAGCATCTAGGAGTGTTCTAGACACTCCCATTGTCTATTAACTATCGATGTACTTGTTGAAATTAATGCAGTTGCAAGAGCCATTCTCCGAAGGATGGACAAGACCTTAGTTGTGGACAAGGGCCCCCAGCACACTCTTGGGGTTTCTTGGTATGAGACCAAGCAGTGAGAGCCATGGAAAAATACCCTAGTGAGGGCCCCCAGTATATGACTGGGGTTCTTGGTCTTGGACCAAGCAGTAAGTCCCTAGATGTGTCTAGGGCCCCTGGATGTAGTCCAAGGAATCCTTGCCCGGTGCTTGGATTGATCCTTTGATTTGTTCCTTGGTGGTTGACATAAGTCCCTAGATGTGAATAGGGCCCCTGGTTGTGTTCCTGGGAATCATTGCTCAGTGTCTGGATTGATCCTTGGATGTGTTCCTTGGTGGTTGGTATAAGTCCCTAGATGTGTCTAGGGCCCCTGTATTTGTTCCAGGGAACCCTTGCTTAATGCATTGGTTGATCCTTGGTCTTGTACCTTGGTGAATAAGACCCTAGATGTGTTCTAGGGCCCCCGAATGTGTTCTGGGGCAAACGGTTTTTGACCAGGTAGATCTTAGTGTAATGCCAAGATGTGTTGATGTGTGATCCTCTTCCTTTCTCCCGGGATGATCCATGAGACCTAGGAGTGCCTATGAAGATGGACATGACCACATTGTTGTTGTACCCTCTTATGCAGTGATGATAAAGTTTATAGGTCACTATGAGATTCATGTGAACATGTTTTGCCATTATGTAAGCCCCTTGACTTTGTCTTAAAAGGTAACCCCTTGTTGTTTTGCTTTCCCTCTTGTTCTATGTGATTGTAATCTTGTTTTATGTGATGGGGATTTTATTTACGTGATGGGGGTTCTAATTTTTGTGATTGGGGTTTTAATATGTAATTAGGATTTTAATTAATATTAATTGACATATTAATTAATATTTATATTAATAATATGTCAATAATTAATTATTATTCTAACTACCCTAACCCCTCTCCCTAACTATAAATTAGAGACTACCCTATTACATTTTACACACACTCACTCTCTCATCCTCCTACTTGTTGTGGCTACCTCAATGTATGTTCCCTCTTGTTGATGCGGCCTTCCCTTTTCCTTTTCAAGTTCAGTTCTGCGATTTTTATATTGGCTGGATGTTTCCTCTTTGGAGATTTTGCTGAGGTTGTTGAATGTGTCTCCTCTGAGGTTGAAGAGCTGTTGGACCTATCCTCTGCTTCAGATCTGCCCCTCACTAAGCTGTCGGACCTGTTGTCTATTTCAGATCTGCCCCTCACTAAGCTGTCGGACATGTCTCTTGCATCAGATCTACCATCTTCCTAGCTGTCAGGCCTGATCTGTGGGTGTCGTCTCCTTCTCTAGTCATGGAATTTTGTGTGGAGGAGCTGTGGCTTCTTTCTAGGCACCCTCCGTGGTTGTGCATGCTTCCTCTAGCTGCCACTTGGAGTATTGAGTCCCCTGTGGGGGTTTCTCAGTATGCTGACCAGATTTCTGTGGAGAGGGTTTCCTATCTAGACTTGTGGAGATTATGCTAACTCACTGTCCAGACTCCAGATCTGTGTGAAGGTTCTCTTGTGGTTGCTCTACTTGTTGTCCAGATCTGAGGGTTCTCTTGTGGTTGATCTAACTTTCTGTCCAGATCTAAGGGTTCTCTTGTGGTTGATCTACTTGTTGTCCAGATCTGAGGGTTCTCTTGTGGTTGATCTAACTTTCTGTCCAGATCTAAGGATTCTCTTGTGGTTGATCTACTTATTGTCCAGATCTGAGGGTTCTCTTGTGGTTGATCTAACTTGTTGTCCAGATCTGAGGGTTCTCTTGTGGTTGATCTACTTGCTGTCCAGATCTGAGGGTTCTCTTGTGATTGATTTTTTTGCTGTGCTATCATTGTTTATTGGAGAGTTTCCTGTTGGGGTTATTTGTTGTTATGACTATGGATTATTGTTGTTTTCTTTGGGGTTTCCAATCTATGGCAAAACTGTCCTACAGTTCTCTTTGACAAAGATCAAACCCTAAAGGTTAGATCTATGAACTTAAACTAAGTCTGAGCATACTTACAGAAGCATACATCTACACATGTGACAGGTACATCTCTCATTGATTCAGGAGGTAAACTATAGTTTATTTTATACTCAGAAATATTATTTGTTTTAGATCTGTTTATCTTCTATGCTGATGTATTGAACAGAAATTTTAAAAAGGCATTTTTTGTTTCAATTTTTTCCTATTTCTAAGAGTACTCTCTAGTCTTGATGACCTCTTCCTCATCATTTGTTGACAATAATAAAATTATCTTATCTTCTGTCCTCCATGAATAGGGCTTGGGATGAGAAGATTTTACCTTCACTTGTGGATTTTGCTCATCTTATTGCTGATATCATTCAATTTTTTCATAGTTTCTCATTTGTGTGAGATGGCTTGCTTTTGATAGGGTTGTATTGTGAGGATGCAGGAGCTTATTCTATTGCAAGATTTATGAAGGCTATTCTTTAGTAGATATGAAGGAGAATGTCTCATGCTCTCTTTTGGAAAATTATTTGTAAAGACTATTTTTATAAACCCACTCAAAGCTGGCCAACTGTTTCTTGGCAGCCTGCAGGTTTTTAGTTTATGGGTTTATTTAGCAGGCAGAATTTTTTTTGTTTGTGGCTTAATGGTGGGCATCTACTCCAAGTGGGGTTGGGTTTCTTAGCGCGCAAGCCTTTCCTGTAAGGGGTCCTTGCCTAAGTATCAAGGCCCACAAAAACTGCAGCCTTATCACTAATGTTGTGGTTGTTGAATTATATAGTTTTGGAAGCTATTTTCCCTATTGTAACTAACCATGTAAATAAAGTTTTGATATAGTGTTAACTTTATGACAAGCATCAAACACATGATAAGTGTCAACCTTATGCCAAGACAACCATATGCCATGTGTCAACCTCATATCACCTCTAAGAGGGCTGCTGAGGGCGGTTGTAGTGGCTAGCTTAGGGAGGCTGCTTAAGAGGGTTGCTTAGAGCGGTTGGAGTGGCCAGCTTAGGGGGGCTGCTTACGGGGGTGGTATGACAGTTGTTATACAGCAGTTATACAATTCTAAGACAACAATTTAGGGCAGCCTCTAGAAGAGACAAAGGAAGTGACCTTTGGGAGCATTTGGAGGTGGCTCTTGGGAGCTCTAGGAGGTGGCTCTTGGGAACATTAGAAGGTGACTCTTGGCAGCGAAAGGAGGGCAGGTATGACAGTTGTTATACAGCTGTCATACATTCTTAGGGGGTTGCTTAGGGAAGCCAAACCAACCTATAAAAAGGGGCATTCACTTAACATTTATATACCTTTGTTTTGCTGGAGTCTTCCACTGAGGCAAGGCATCTATTTGCTTAAGTATTTTGCTGGTATATGACTGATATCTACTGGAATCTTTTGCTGGTATATGGCTGCTAGTTGTTGGAGTCTTCTGCTGGTATATGGCAGCTAGTTGTTGAAGTATACCGCTGATACAAGCACTCTATTCTTGCTGAAGTCTTATGTTGTTCCTTATTGATATAAGACTGCTACAAATACTGTGTTAAAAGCTGCCATAACTCTGCTACAGCAAGAAGGAAAGTCCGTTATATTTTGATGAGTTTGTCAAGTTGTTACTATAAGTGTTAGTTCAGCTATTTGTGAAGTTTGTAAGTGCTGAAACAGAGGTATTGTTTCAGCCCTTTGAGTCCTAGCTAGTTACTCTAAAGTCTTGTATTGATATTGTACTTTGTTGAAGAATCTAAAGAGAAGTTTTGGCTGGGTTTTCTACCCCAAGAGGGTTTCCCAGGGTATACTTGTGTTCTCTCTGTGATTGTCTCACTTTCATTGATCCTCATATATGCAAGATGTATAGGTATGTTGGTTGTATGCTGTAAATTTTTAAATTTACCTACATGCATCAGTTTTTCAACAGTGGTTGTAACATATGCACCTAAGGATGTAACATAACAATATTTTAAAACTTTAGTTACAATGACCTAAATGTGGAAACGAAATATTACTAAGAACCAACATAAGTCATTAAACAATACAAACTAAGAAATTTGGCATTTCCCAGCCTTAATTGATTTACCTAGAAATAAATGCCCTACATAACGACATACACCCTTAATTTAACTAGATAAAGAAATTGTAGGCATATGTTGTGCCATAGAGCATGAGACTGAGACAGCTCAGAGTAAGAATGGAATGAAACTGAGAAGGAAATGTTTGTGTTGGGAAGCTAACAGTGAAACAAAATTAATAAGAATCAAGCTAGAGAAGAAACTCAACCATATTTGTTGATGTTTTGTAGCTTCGGGCAGGTATATTCACATGGCCTTGGTGTCGGGATGTGAGAATCTTCGTTGACACCCACATTGCACTTTTGTTTTGGTGCAAACCCCTTTGGATTGGAGCTTGGGGCTTCATGGGCTTGTTGATAGGATTTGGGGGCTTGAGTTGGGGCTTCACACCCACATGTGTAAATAAACAATTCTAATTTAATGTTGAGTTGAGTGAAGGGCTCCTTAGAGTAAGCCAAGGGCTCCTAAACTCACTTTGGACTCCTATAAAAGGAGAGGAGAGATTGTGACATCTCAGTGTAACATTATGGAGTTAGCATAAGTGAGTGAGCACTTGTGCTAAGGAACTTGGTAATTTGAGCAACGGAAATGCTGCACTTTGGCAAATCTGGCCTAGGGTTCTTGGACATTTTGTTTTCTGTTCTCAGCCAAGAGAGAGGCCACACGTGTGAGAGGACGGCCACATGTGTGAGGAAGAAAGCAGGCATCATGTGTGGAAGAAGAAGACAGACCATATAGCTCGCGCGTGTGACAGATTCGTACAATGACATGTGTGACAGTCCGTACAGCCGCAAGTGTGAAGGAGCAGAACAGGGCCGCACATGTGAGGGTTTCTGGGCAGCAGCAGGTCCGTACAGGCTAACATCAGCAGTACATACCGATGACATCAGCAGGCCGTACTGGTGTGCTGGAGCAGATTTGTAAGTTGGGAATTTTCCCGGGATATTTTGCTGATTTTGTGGTTTTTGAAAGGACTGGTTTTGTCCTCATATTTACTGTTTTGTGGTTGGTTTAGAGGGCTGATTTTTCCCTCAGAAATTCTGATATTGAAAAGTTTACAGAACAGAAAAATTGTGTCTAATGTGAATGGATAATTTCTCTTTGATCTTTTTATTTCCGTTGTAATTTTCTGTCATAATTTCAGTGTAAAATTATTCAGTGATAACAGCCCTAGGGTTTACTGTTTGAGTCACTTGGAAGTAATATTCAGATCTGAAATTAGATGCATAAAAATTGACAATATTGACCCTCCCAACACTGTGATTACATCTTGGTCAAATCAACAACTTGGATAAGAAATTAACATCACTGATTCACTACTCTTAGATTAATTGCATGCATTGCAACTCTCTCACATGTACGTATGAAGATGTGATGGAAGACTAATAAAATAATATTAAATTAAAAAAAAGGTTGCATTTTAACATGTTTGATCATGATGGCTGGGCACTACACATCCCTCTCTCAGGCATTGATCAACACTCCTTGTTCTCACATACCACCTATCTTTATGATGTGTCAGGCCAATCCTCAACCCATATTACATCCCCTTCTACCTCCTATTGCTTACTCTTAACTTGAGTCAAGACACTAGAAGACCAATCCAGATTATAAGCACCAGCAAAGTTACCGATGACAACGGCTTACAGGCAAAATTTCTTAAGCATGTTATTGGTTCCCTAGACTTTTACATCCCTGATATTTTTGATAATGTGGTTCATATGTGTCTTTCTCCTTCATGGGATAAATTTCTTAAGCATGTTACTGACTCCTTAGACTTTTACATCCCTGATCTTTTTGCTAACATGGTCTGTATGGGGTTTCCTCCTTCGTTGTCCAAGCATATCATTCATGCCAGCTTCAAATTGGATGATGTTTCAGGTCCTAACAACCACAGAACCACCATGATTAGGCACACCTTTGCCAAACCCTATACACCACAGTGCTTAACATTGGACTTTCAAATCAGTTTGAGAGGAGGAACCTCAAAGCTAAGGGACAGGCAGGTTTCAATTAGATGACTATATTAGAATGTATCCCCCTTGGGGAATTTGAATTTTTTCCTTCTCTTAATTTAACTTTCTAGTTTTTTAGAGCTTTCAATTTTGCTTCTGCTGAACACAGTATCAAACCAGGTGCAGTCATAACTTTGGAAGGATTCCTGCCTCTCTCTCAATATTTCCAATTTTACGCCGCTTTGCCCGAGTTTTCTATCTTCCTATTTTCTATTTAAGAGTTGTGTCTATGCTTTGCTACTTGTGACGAGTGTTGTAAGGGTTTTCTCTGTAGATCTAGATTGGAACAAAATATGATGTGGAGTACTTTGATTTATGCATGAAATTCAAAGGTTTATTCACACAGGTTGGCCAATCATGGTGGACTTCATTCAAAAGCATAATGTTCAAGCATCATAGGCCATGGCCTCACGAATTTTTATGGTTTTCGTGGCGGTTGTACTTATGTTAACCTCCTGTGACATTTAAAACCATGGCATCCCCTTGAAAGCATTTATTTGTGGTGTTCATCTCTTATGCAATATCCAGAGAAATATGAAAAATGAAATACCTTTACAAGTTGTTAACATTACAGGTGGTGTGCTGCATGAGAGTGTGTAATAGTGTTATAGCATCATGCCATGTCTCCCTCAAGAATGGATGAAGGGCAACACAACATGGCATTGAAAAGTTCTTGACATAAGGGGATATAGCAATCAAGATTGATCTATTTCCTTGATCAATTTATCAGATCCAACGACAGTGTGTTCATGGAACAGTAAGCAACTATCAAAGGTTAAAACTATAACAACCCTACCGTTTGTGTTCACTTCCTATCAGCAAGTGGAGGAGGCACCTTACAGTTAATTCTTCCTAACGACAGATTCTTAACAATGTTATCAGAACCGAAAACCGGACGGGACCGGTCGACCCCAAAAATGTGAAACCGGACCGGAACCGGAAAAAAACCGGACTAAAAAACTGTTCGACAAAAACCTACATAAAATATTCAAATTTTGAAAAAAAAAACATATATATTCATGTGCATCAATACGAATCCAAACATAGTAATTGAGGTCCATACCCTTCCAAGCAAAGATGCAGATCATAGGCCAATTCTCTTGCAAGTTTTACAACAAGGCAATCCACGAAACACCCCTTTCAAATTTGAGAACTTGGCGTTTGTTCAACCTGAATTTAAGGCCAATATTCAAAGATGGTGGATAGCCACGAAATCTGAAAGCCAATACAAAATGGTAGAACACTAGCAAAAGCTAAAGACATTGAAGTTCCAACTCAAGGATTGGAACCACACAACATTTGGAAATATCTTCCATCACAAGTAACGATTGAAAGAAAGAATGAAAAAATTACAGGAAAAAGTAACGAAGGAAAGAAAGCATAATTGAATTAGAAGAGAAGCAGCTTCGATCAGACATAGATGAAATAGACAAACAAGAGGAGACCTTTTGGAGGCGAAAATCCGAAGCTTTTTAGGCCCCCTCAACCTTAAATTCGTTTTTTTACCTAAAAAAAAATTGAAATCCACCTCATTGATTGCAGTGTACGTGTGTCGTACGAAACCAGACGGAACCCGTATGGAACCGGCCAGTTCCGTGTTTTTGGTCAGTTTCATATGGAAACTGCCAAAAACAGTTTTATACCGTGAGTCCAACTGTTTTGGCTCAAAAGTCCAGTCCGACCGGCCAGTTTTGCTGGACCAGGCAGGTTTTAATAACTTTGATTCTTAAGGCAGCATCACTCTCAAAAGTCAAGAGCAGGCAGCATCGTTCATGGAGAAGAATTAATGAATTTGGTTTGAAACCCAAGATTTCAGACATTGAGCAAATTTTAAGTATTCTATTATATACTAGGCTTAAGTGTGCCCCCTTTTTATTTTGGCATCTGGGCATGTTATCACACAAATTGTAGGTTGGGCAAAGCCCGACCCAATCCACAAGATGGCGAGAACTATGGTACCCACTGCCACCTTAGATAGGTACTCCCCTCGCTTTAGAGATGATGAAATCACCTTAAGGGGAGAATCTCGGATGACCCTAGGGGGATTGAGACAGAGGATGAAGAGATTTTGAGAGGAACCCCTTAGGTCAATGATGGAAGAAGTATGAAGGCTTGGAAATGAGTCTTGATGATGGTAAATGGTTGCCAGAGACTTGAGTAACTGCACCAAAGTGTTACACCTGCCCGAGACAAGACACACAATTGAGATACAAGCCCAGAAATCAAGTGGACAAGCAAGTGAAGCTTGCTGTCCTATATTGCAGCAGTAAACAAGAGTTATATCAGCAAGAATAAGAACTAGTTATTGCAGATTTAACCATCAAAAATATCAATTAGTTGTTGGACAATGAAGCACTAAATCAGTAGATAACTTTTCAATATTCAAGCACAAACTTTGATGGTAAAAGAGGGTTGTTAGATAGTGTTTTAAGAGAATTATTGTAACAGCCAAGTGGCTGTAGCAAAGATTTGCTACAGCAGCAAATTCCAACCACGAAAATTGACAAGTAAACCGTCCAAAAGATAGACAATGAGCAGTAGAGTAAAAGTATAAGTTTACAAGTAATTTCCACAGTTGAAAAGCAAGTTAAAATGACAGATTGAATGTGTTTTGCTGCAGCAGACAATGAGCAGTAGAATAAAAGTTCAAGTTTACAAGTAATTTCCACAGTTGAAAAGCAATTTAAAATGAGAGATTGAATGTGTTTTACTGCAGCCCTAAGGCTGTATCTTTTAGTTGATTATAACAAGAGAACCACTCAGCCAATCAAGACGCCTTAGTGGCTTTAGCAAGCTTAAGACACCAAGAGAAAATTCCAACTTGAACAATTTCAATATCTCTCAAAATCACGTGTATCAATGCAAGTAATTTATATCTCCAATGCAAAATTAGATTAGTGCCTTGCCAAAATGGGTTATGGAGTCTTCTTGTATTAGGTTAGGTCTAGTACTTCTCAAGGGGTGTAAGCCCTTTTACTCCCTTGAGCAAGTAACCCTAACAAGGTAAATCTAGGAGGGTGTAATCCCTTTTACTCCTCCTAGCAACCTTTGCATAAGCTTATCCAATCAACAACAATAATAACTTGGTGGAGGGTATAAGCCATTTTATTCCTCCAAGGATCTAGCCAAGAACAACCATGAAACAAGAAAGAAGAACTAACAATATGTAGATTTTTCTTACCAATTTCAAGAGAAATGCTAGACAAACCCTTGTTTACCAAGAAAATATCTTCAACGTGCAAGAAAAAGCCTCCAAGAAGGGTAGTGCACCACTTTTCTCCACAAGACAAGTATAAACCATAGCATAAGAGAGAGAGAGATGTAAATTGCCCAAGAGGGGAAAAAATTTCAGCCATGTAGCTCTTCTCACATGAGAGAGTTATGATAAAATGAAATGAATTTAATTCTTATTTATACAAAACCTCTAAAAAGTGTTTGTCCACATTTAGTTAGGGTAAACCACAAAATAAGGGAGGCATTCCTCTTTATTTTACCCCTTTACAAAGTAAATTAAATTTAACTTAAAATTTGCGCATAAAGAAACCATAAAAGGTGACGTCAACCCCTTCTAGGGTGACGTCTTCGCACTTTAGCAAGTCGATGAGCAAAATGCAGGAAGTCGTTGGGCTTCCTAAGGCCTCATCTTCATGCGTTATGCTCCTCTCCATGATGCAAAGGATCCTCCTCCTCCAAAGGTGCCAAGTGTCCATCAAAACATCATCACCACCACCAAAACCCAAGCCCTAGGGTGACGTCAACCCCTCCAAGATGACGTTTTGACCTTTCAAGGCCAAATGTTGGGCTAAGATGGGCTAGGTCTCATCATCCAAAGTCTCTTCTCTTGCCTCCAAAGGCAACGTTCAAGTTTTGGCTGCTCCCAATGTTTGGGTCATGGCATCCAACCTGTGGGCTTCCTTCGCTAATGAAAGCCCAAGCTGGGCTTGTCCCTCCAAAACATCCATCAACGACGTCTTGCAAAGACAGACAAGTGCACCCTCCGAGGATCTCAAGTCAAATGTATCATGGCAGGTAAAATCACATTTAATACATGAGCCACCTAAACATGTGCAACAAAACTACCTTATCAAATTAAACAAGTGCTCAAAGACCCTATGCAATTTGCCAAGTTTAGGTATGGGAGGGTTGACAAGGTGAACTATTGGATGAATCATTCCTCAAGTCGAGGAGTGTTTCTGGGGTGGACCCTTTCTAAGTCATGTGAAGAAGATGAAGTGGATGGGGGTAAGACTTTTGGGCATGGGGTTCATGACATACAAGGGTTTGTATTGTCTCATTTATAGATGTCTTTGTAGAGGGTGTTTTGCACCTTCATTTTCAATGCATCCTTTTTCCAAGCCCATTCATTTGTCGTTAATTAATTAAAGTCCAGAACAATTGGGTACTTCCAATGGGTAACATCAAGCTTGGGGGGCAGTACCACAATGTCACCTGAAGGGAGAAGTACACAAAGTGCCATAAGGATAAAGCAAAGGTTGTAACGCACTCGTGTATATCCCTCAACAAGTGGTACATCTATAAAATATGAAATTGTTTCTTACAAGTCTTTGATTTTTTAGGAGAAACATTTCATCGTTCTCAAGACCTCTTTGGGCGAGCATCTAGAAGGTTATAGTTTGGCTTTTATCTTTTGCCAGCTACATTCCCTCTGGGCCTTCAGCCCCTTCTTCCCATGAAATGAGGTACAATCCCTTCTTGGGTCAGTACACCCGAAAATCCCAAAAGATAAGGAGATGAAAAGGATGAAGTGTGAAAAATGATAAGTATGATCGGGAATGGCACGATGACTCGTCAAGGGGACCTCCCAGTAGCAAACCCATTCCCAAGGGTGACCAGTTACTAGGGCACAATGTCAACCACCAAGGTGAAACATGGCAAAGAGCATAATTTCCAAGCATAAGTTCTATAATCCAAAGCAGTTTTAAATGCAACATACTCAAATGCCTCAAGTATTAAAGTGACACTTACCACAATACCTGACTTGTACCTCATGGAGTAAGACCCATTGTCTTCTAGAAGCAAGCTGATGTGGTGAATGCCATCGTGACGAATCCAGGATGTGTGGTGGTGAAGTGGGTCTCTGTCTGTGTGTGTGGACGTTGTCAATCATCTGTCTCTCGGTACTCCATGTCTGCAACCTGAGGGCCTCGAGACATCATCTCCTTAGTTATCCCTAGAAATTGGGGATAACATATGGCTCCTACTTGGGGACATGTACTCGCCGTAGAGTGCATGAGAACCTCAACATCTCTAGGTTAGACTTGTGCCTACACTAAAAACCATAAAATCTAGGGTGGCTCACTCACCCTTTGCTTACATAATCCAAAATCCAAAATTTCAAAATGACAACTAATCTAAAAAATAAAATTTTATATTTTTCATATAATATGATGAAAGAGAAACATGTAAATCAATAATGCAAGTAGAGAAAAATGAAAATCAAAGATGAAATGCAACTAAACTACCATGAGCAATCAAGATGCAAATGCAAGAAAGCAAGATGACCTACCTACTTACCTGGGGTCTGGGCCCTGAAGAAGTCAAGTACCTTGAATGTAGGGTCAGAGAAGAGACCCACCCACTCGTAATGGCATCTTTCTCCCATCCATGGTTGTCAAGTAGTACTTCTCTTTCTCGGACTTCTTCTTGATGATGTAAGGGCCAAGCTAAGAGTTGTTATTCTTTTGATCATAATTGGGCTTGCCCTTCCTCTTATCCCACATGAATGCAAGACTTCCTTCACTATAGTTGATGTAAGGTATATTCTCGATGTACAGGTACGAAGGTGGCTCTATGTTGACTGCATCTTTAATAGCCTTCTCACATTTTTTGTCCCCTTTATCTCCTTTCTTCAATATCTTGATGGACCCTGGTTCCTTCCCTTGAAATTTTGCTAACTTCTCCTTATATTCTTGGGTTCTTGGGAACCGGTTTCTGATAAACTATCTCGACCCCGACTGCCCCCTCTTGATTGGAGCTTTGATTTCCATGATTGTTTAACGTCAGAGAGAGATTATCCACCTGTTGAGATAATAGCAGAGCACATAACCTACTACACTCTACTTCCAACGAGTATATCTGATACTTCTAATGAAGAAGAACATTCGAGAAGTTGTCATTCTAGGTTATACTAGATTGTTCCAGCACTGCCACCTTGGAGGAAATGACCAAAATAGTGTTGTTGTTAGCATGAATCATTTCCTCATGTCTGCACAAAACCCACTTGAACTCAAAGATCTTCACTTGCCATAGTTGCACAATTAACCCTTGTTTCTTGCCTATCTATCACATAGAGTATGGGCACTATCACTCTATACCTTGACTCAAGACATCGACTGAGAAGAACCCCCCCCCAAATCCTCTACTCCGGATAGTTGAGTCTGTTGTGTCACACAAGAACAACCCAACAGGGAAGAATATAGGAAACAGAGTGAAGCATACCATGACATTACCAACAAGAATTCGAAGAAGAAACCACGCCTTGCCTGCTTTCACCATCTGCAATAGTACCTCAGCAAACAAGTCCTAAGCTCTCTCTTTCCAAGCCTCTGAAATCTCGCACCTGTACTTACAATCCTAGAATGAGTCCATCCACCACCATACCACACCTCTGGATCATAGCCTTGGAGGCTCCCGCACACGATTAATCCCATACATGTTACACCTCTTCCTATTTGTGCATTGAAATCCCACGAACGAGGCTTGCCAGAGTAAATGAAAGTGGGGAGCTCGCTTGCTCTTACTGTCTTTCCACCAAATGCTCGCCTTTTGTGACCTCAAGAGTTACCACACAGAATGGACATTCATTAATGACCACTTTACCATGAAATTGTTCATCAATACCGCCCACTGATGAATAAGATTAGGGGATTGTGGCATGATAGGAGTCCTCATTTTCCATGATGGTTCTAGGATTTAGCGAAGTAGCAAATTTTCCACACACATCTGCCTCACTATTCAGAGCCCTCCTGATGTGAAAGAGAGAAACCTTATCAAATTAAGATAAGACCTATTTGATTCATGCAACAATGCCTTCAAGCTTGTTCCCTTCAAGGTTTGTCTGCATAATTACTGCCTTGATGATTAGCATTGAACCCCAAAGACGAACAAGGTCCTCGTTCCATATTTCCTAGCAAGGATGAGTCCACACCACAACGAGTAGGCTTCGGCTAGATTGTTGGGCACATTCCCTAGCCCCCAGGCATAGTGTACAATCTTGTTCCCCCTAAGATCATGGAGAGTACCCCCACACCTGCCACCCCTTAATGTTTTTGATTTTGACAAAGAGAGAAAGTTATCAATATTTTAACCAAAAAATCACCTTATAGTCAGATTTTTATTATGTACGTAAGGTCAGGGAGTAAATTTGCCCCTTGAAGTCAATACAAGGTGAGGATAACCAAAATGTTTGGCTTGGTGAAACTCAAAAGAAGGAAAATATCACAAATCTCCTATAACATTGATGAGGAAGGTGTCTTTGATGATGTGGTGATTGCGTAAAGGTAGCCTATAAAGAAGGAAAATAGCACAATCCCCAATATCCCCAATAACACGGATGAGAAAGGTGCCTCTGATGATGTGGTGACTGTGTAAAGGTAGCCTATAAAGTACAGCCTCCATGCAGGAGGAGAACTTGTAGAGGAGATGCTCAAGATGTTCGCTTGTCTACATGAGTTTGTGGGCCATGTACCACACAATGGTTTCAACCATCAATATAAGGGTGAAGACAGCCGGATGGAGCAATACAGATTCTGTCTAGGTCGATTCTATCTTCAAGATTGGAATAAATGAGAGTGATGTCAACGTGATGGATGGTTCCAGATGTGTCGAAGGAAGAAAGAAGATTCAAGCAATAAATGGTCTATGTGTTGTAATTTTTTTTCTTAAAGTTAGAGCTTATAAATCAAGGGGAGTGATTGATGTGTTGTAATTGTGTGTTGCAGAAATTGGAATAATGTCAATACACAAATAAATGTGTTTAATGTTTATGACATATGACCAAATGAAAATAAGTGTAATGGTCTCTTCGTAAATAAGAGTGTGTATGTGTGATAAAGTGACAGATAAACATACAAGGTGTATTGGTATCAAAACCAGACTGGAATCAGTCGAACTGGCCAATCAAACCACTTCCAGGGGCTTTCTTGGTGGAACCGGCCCATCAAACCAGAAATGCCCGGTTCTGTCCAAAACCAGCTGGTTCCATGACTGAACTGGCCAATTACATATGAAACCAACAATTTTTGGTTTGAACTGGCCGGTTCCGTACAATGCTGTATGGGTGCACATGGGCCCAGTAAATTCTCTTAAAAAAATAAAACTTAATACCCTAAAGGCTAAACCTATTTCTAAACCGTTACTTGCTATATACATGAGAAATATTTGTAATAAGAGTAAAGGTCACTTTGTAAATAAGAGTGTGTATGTGTAATAAAGTGACAGGCAGGCATATGAGGTGTGGTGGTATCAAAACCAGACTTGAACCAGTTGAACCAGCCAATCAAACCAGTTCCGGGGGCTTTCTTGGCAGAACTGGCCCATCAAACCAGAAATGAGCGGTTCTGTACAGAACCAGCTGGTTCCATGAATGAACCAGCCAGTTACATATGGAACCAATCATTTCTCGTTTGAACCCACCAATTCTGTACAATGCTATATGGGTTCGCGTGGGGCCACTAAATTCTCTTAAAAAACAAAAAATAAATTAAAAAAATAAAACTTAAAACCCTAAACCTAATTCTAAACCCCTATTTGCTATATACATGAGAAAACTTTGCATATTTGTGCCTAATGGTTTGGATCCGCATGGAAATACATGAATTTACATTTTTTAAATCAAAATTTGAATATTTTATGTACTTTTTGGTCGACCAATTTTTGTTTCCAGCTTTTTGCCGGTTCGAATCCAGTTCTAGTTTTTGGGATCAACTGCTTCAGTAACCCGGTCCAATCCTGATATCATTGACAAGGTGTTACCTACAATAGGAATTGAAGACTCAAAGGCAAGTAATATAGACGGAACATATGAGACTTTATATTTGAACACAACCCCTTTGGGGAATTTTAAGTTATTCCTATCTTTAACTTTCTATTTATTTAGAATTTGCAACTTTGCTTCTGTTGAAGAAAGATAAAAGAGGCAAAGCTACTACTATAGTCAACAAGGATAGCAGGTAAATTGACAAGCAAGTTAAGAACAAACTATCAAGAAAGAAAATATCATTTATTATAAACCAGGCAACATGTGAGATGATGTGCAACGAGAAAATTGAAAACTAATGGATACAAGACACATTCATCAAAAAAACAACCCAACCCATCACAACCATAACCTCTCCCATTTCCCACACTCGAGGGAAAGAACTCAGAGGTCACAAAGAGATTTCAAGATATCTGAATACATAAGATTCTGGCATACTGAATTCAATTTTATTTGTTGGCATCCTTATAACATCCTGTTCGGTTAGCTACCATTCTTTGTGTCATCTCTAGACCAGTTCACTTCTCCAATAATCTCGTAGAATCTTTTCTTAACTTGGTTCCTTGGGTTATATTACCTTGATATAGTTATCATCTTTACACCGGTTCACTTCTCTAATAATCTCGTAGAATCTTTTCTTAACTTGGTTCCTTGGCTTATATTACCTTGATATAGTTATCATCTTTACACCGGTTCACTTCTCTAATAATCTCGTAGAATCTTTTCTTAACTTGGTTCCTTGGCTTCTATTACCTTGATATAGTGTATCTTAACARTTCCAGTACTCCATGCATTACTGGGGATAGAAAAGTTAACTTATAAACTTCTAATGAACATGTCATAATTACATTTGCATCTAGAACACCTCGATAATTTATAGTCCAAAAGATATTCACCATCACAAGCCGTATCTCATACCAAAAATATCAATCAAAGTGCACTAAATCTACTTAACAGTAAACAAAACAGCACAAGTCATTAATCCCCATTTTATATAAATAATAATAAAAAATTGCATGTATTGGATTGCTTATACAAATTGGGACCATGAGAAAATAAATTTCTACTGGAAAAATTCACAAACACTCAAACCTGCGTTGCTATTCCAGCATGGTCCATTCCAGGCACCCAAAGAGCATTGTAGCCACTCATTCTACGCCACCTGATGATAGTATCCTAGATGAAGAAAATATGTTACAACACAACACTGCAAAGAAAAAAAAATCGCATTCAAAGTGGAAAGAATTACAAGGCCAATATAAAAACAAAGGAATTACAGTACTACCTCAATAGAAGATGTTAGACCATGCCCAATGTGAAGTGCCCCTGTAACATTTGGTGGTGGCAAAACCTGAAATAAAAAATAAATAAATCTAAATTTTAATAAAGAAATATTAGTATTTATTAAATCTTGTAAAGTCTAAATATCGTGTATAAGATTAAATATATACAAAACTGTGAATTGGACAATGGATTAGCACCAAATATTTCTCCTCTTTCCTATGTCATTGACATAATTCTATGATCTAAAATTTTAAATAATAATGGTTTGATCATAATTATGATTATATGGCACAAGGAACCACAGTTAGATGGTGGCTTGGATATGAAAAAGGTTAGATGCATGATAGCTAGGACACACGAGAGGGCTAACAAAGATGGTTATATGCCAACCAATCCAAATGGGGTGTTAATTAAGTTGTATGTCCACCGGGAGGCCATAAGCAGGCATTGCAATTACTATAAATACACTATCATCTATCTCATTGCTGTTGAAAATAGCAGCATGAGAAGGCATTCTCTAACGAGAGGTCTTAAGTGACCACCCTGAAGCTAGCCAGGGAGACTTGGAGATTAAACAGTCTTGTGAGTCATCGCAAGAGTCGAGGCCAACGTACAAGCCTTGTGAGCGAGGACGAAAGAGATGCTGCCAGAGATAGTCTTGTGAAGTCATGGCAAGAGTCAAGGCAAATGTACAAGCCTTGTGAGCCAAGACAAAAGTCAGGACAGAAACCTTGTGAGCCGTGTGCAACAGTCAAGGTCAGCGTTGTGAGCTTAGTGCAAAAGCCAAGGCAAATCTAGCAATAGACAGGGTGAATGTATAAATCCTGTGAGCTAGATTGATGTGACAAACAATCTTCCTTATCACTAATGCAAATGATGTAATTATGATGATTTAGTGCGTTGGCACGTGTGACCTTATCCACCATGAGAAAATAATGAGTTGCCAAAGTGTGAAAGCCGAGTTATGAACTCAAGTGTGAAAGTCGAGTTATGAACTCAAGTGTAAAAGTCAAGGTTGCATGTCAAGTCCAAGTGTCTAACTCAAAAATCAAATCGAGTTGCCTAACTCACAGTTGTAAAAGTTGAGGTTGCATGTCAAGTTGGCATATAGATTTACAAGTCTAGTTGCAAGATTGAGTTGTCGTACAAC
>ML804823.1:76791-94572 GCA_009831015.1 Picea engelmannii
TATTACACCAAGAACTACCTGATCAAAGATCAGGTTGCCCCAGAACATATCTGGGGCCTTATCCACCAAGGTACAAGACCAAGGATCAACCCATGCTTTAGACATGGATACCCTGGAACACATCCAGGGGCCCTAGACATATCTAGGGACTTAAACTGCTTGGTCCCAAACCAAGAACCCCAGTCATCTACTGGAGGCCCTCTCAAGGGTCTTTACTTCTTGGTCCCAGACCAAGAACCACAGTTATTTACTGGGGGCCCTCTCAAGGGTCTTTACTGCTTGGTCCCAGACCAAGAACCCCAGTTATCTATTGGGGCCCTCGCAAGGGTCTTTACTGCTTGGTCCCAGACCAAGAACCCCAGTTATCTACTGGGGGCCCTCTCAAGGGTCTTTTGCCATGGCTCTAACTGCTTGGTCCCAGATTAAGAACCCCAGGAGTGTACTAGGGGCCCTAGTCCACAACTAGGGTCTTAAGCCATCCTCTAGGGAGAATGGCTCCTGCAGCTGCATTAAATTCAACAAAAGTAAGTAATTTTCTGCAATTCTATGGTATGATGTAAATGGTGAAATTGTTATTTTGTGCAAGGATTCTTATTTGTTGATGTTGGAAACCTAATCCGCTTAGGGTTATGGTATTCCTCACTTGACGGAATGTTAAGGGCCAAGTGATTGTAACGAACTTCGGAAGTCCAAGAGACGTATTGGAATACGAAACCAAACACCAACATCAATGTATTTATATTTATATCATATTAATGATATATGTACTACACGCTTATCTTATCTCGTGTGCCAACAGTGGTATCAGAGCCACCTCAGCCTTTAGAGCTTGATTCGCTATGGTAGTTGTCCATAGAATCTGAGCAGAAACGCCCTCTCTCTACCTGCCATTCTGCGCCCCTTTGCATGATAGTCTGCCACGAGCATTTATTCTCTGGATATGCCTCTGCCATAAACGTTTCTCTGTGCCTCTGGGAATTTTGCTATCATTTGTGCCTCCCCTCACTCTCATGCACCTCTGTTAAGAACCTGAATAGATCTACAAATATAATCACCAAAAATATTGAATACACAATAGATCCACAGAGCAAGATAGAAGAAACCACACTATATTATTATCAAACCCTTGAGGTAGGGCAACACCATACAATGGATCCTATTATGGAAGGGATCCTCTCCTGTTCACTTACCTCTTCGAGGGGGCATCCTCCTATTGAGCTACCGCTCCAAATACAATAATTCTCTTCATATCCCATTTCATTGCTTGAACCCCTTTATATAGTGCTACCATCACCTGAGAACATTCTAGAGGAGGAATTTTCTAGAAGTAGAACCTTTTAAGAAGTCCTCTTACATTTATTATATATAACTACCCATTTATTATATCTAACTACCATAGTGGGCCTTATTTAATAATATAGTGAACCTAGTCCACCTTACATTTAATGACCTCCACTATTATCACTATGGGCCCTCTGGGCCCCCACTACTACCTCTCAAGCTACCTAACATTCCATCCCCCTTATGAAAGCGTTGTCCTCAACGCTTGATGTACAACCATATAGCAGGGTCCCATGGATTATTGTGGACCATAATGTTGACGAAGACTGGAGAACCAAGGTCCCATGTAGAAAGGAAATTCACCATGTTGAAGTAGTCCAACCACCATTGTAAGCCCGGGTCCCATGTCCAAGTGCTCATGTGAACTCCCCGTGGAAGATTTTGGAACCCAATAACCAACTCAAAATGATGCTCCAAAGACTGACACCTGTCATGTGGATCCAAATAAAAAGATCTATCCACATAGTGGAAAAGGGTCGTAGTGGGATTTGGAAGGAATAATACCATTGTAGAATATGCAGGATGGACACTGGTAATAATCATTGGCTCTCGATTTGTCACATTGATGCTCTCTACAGAAGGTGGATTAGAGTCATCAGATAAAATATGAAAGTGGTTGTCATCCCAAAAATGACAACTATCCATATACCAATCATCACAATCAGCCTCAAAATCATACCAAGTATATATTTCTTGATTATATTCATCCCTGATGTCCGCCATCAGAAATCTCTCATGCATGCTATCCAATGAATCTTGAATACTACGAAACTATCATTGAGGCCATCTGCAAGGTCATGCAATCTAGCATCCAATGTGTCATACAATTGGGATTTGAATGGTTCAGTAATTTGTAGAATTTCTTTGAGGGTTTGAGAGGAAATAGCCATCTATGAACTCTTCGGTCCCGCGGCCATTATGAAAAAACCCAAAAAATAGAACAATAAGTTACGGCAAAAAATCACGGCTTTTTCTGGAAAAACCCTAAAAAACTGTTGAATTTAATATGCTCATAACTTCACTTCCCAGACTCCGTTTCGACTGATTTTTTTTTAAATTGTGTGAAATTGTGAGAGGAACTCAGATCTGTAATTTGTTTGGGCAAATTCGGCCTCCAGCTGCAACAGAAATAAAAAAAAAATCACGTCGTCGTTCGTGGAAAAAACCCTGAAAAATTGCAGATTTTATAACTTCATTATCTTGACTTCCCGGACTCCATTTCAGACGATTTTTTTTTCAACTTGGCTGTTTTTCTGAGAGGAACTCAAATCTACAACCTATTTCTGCAAATTTTGCATAGAAATATACCGAAAACTTCTGGAATGTTGCGGCCCTCTTTTTTCTTCTTCGAAAAAACAATCTGCAAAAATAAAAAATATTTGCCCACAATGTCTGCCAAGGAAAGTGCTCTGATACCACTTGTTAAGAACCTAAATAGATCTACAAATATAGTCATCAAAAATATTGAATACACAATAGGTCCACAGAGCAAGATAGAAGAAACCACACTATATTATTATCAAACCCTTGAGGTAGGGCAACACCATACAATGGATCCTATTATGGAAGGGATCCTCTCCTGTTCACTTGCCTCTTTGAGGGGGCATCCTCCTATTGAGCTACCACTCCAAATACAATAATTCTCTTCATATCTCATTTCATTGCTTGAACCTCTTTATATAGTGCTACTATCACCTAAGAACATTCTAGAGGAGGAATCTTCTAGAAGTAGAACGTTTTAAGAAGTCCTCTTACATTTATTATATCTAACTACCATTTATTATATCTAACTACCATAGTGGGCCTTATTTAATAATATAGTGAACCTAGTCCACCTTACATTGAATGACCTCCACTATTATCACTATGGGCCCTCTGGGCCCCCACTACTACCTCTCTAGCTACCTAACAACCTCTCTTCCCTGTTAACCCTGGTGTTTTATTTCACGTACAAAAGTGCAGTCTGCCACTCGTCGTGAGCAGCCATTAGGGTTCCCTAAGGCTTTGTGTGATCCTAGAGCGCCCTTCTCATTTCACTCAGTTGATTCCATGCTCACTCTCACACCTTCCCACTCAAAAATTCTACGCACACGGAACCCTAATTTGCTACACCATGTTCATGATACCCTAACTCGCGCAAACCCTATGCCCATCACAGTGCACATGCCTCCATCGCCTCGATTTGTTGTTTCAATACGCCTTGAATAAAATAAGTTAGTATACACTCTTCAAAATTGATGGTTGAATTCAATATCGGCTCTCAGATGGTGGGTCTATACATAAGTTCCATAGAGCGTTTGTTGTCCATAAAGTTTTAAAGTTGGTTCTCGATGGGGTGAAGAACCAACAGTTGGAGGATAATCCCAGAGAGATCATAAGAGACTTCAATAAGTTTCCACTACACTGAGAGGCCCTTCCTTTGAGGAATTTTGAGCCTTCGGAGTACGATGACTTGTTGCAATAAAACCCTTGTGGGGTTTGGAACAAGGGCTATCAATCCATAAATCCAGGATACATTGAGAGGAAGGAACTCTGGTCCGAAGGGACCTTTGAAGTACAGTGAAGGAGTCGAGGCAAGTGTTGTCCGTCGTAGAGAACAAATGCTTGTAAGACGAGGGTTGAGTCTGTGTGACCTTGAGTAGAAGAAATGGGCGCTTCACACTCCGATCCAATGAACCGCCTCCTCTTATTTCCATCATCGTGTTAATCACAGACTGGCAATCACGTTGGGCATTTGCATTTGTTTACAAGAGTGTTGGACAATTTTGCAGCGTATGGGGTTACCATGGTAAATTCGGTGCATTCTAAACAATGACGATTCCTATTCATTAGTCATCATAACTGGAGAAGAGAGTCATCCAACTCCTGGTGGACATTTTGAATACATTGGGAACCATCCATACACGTCATTTTTCCCTCTCACATATCTTTTGAAGGTGTTAAAAAAGGCACCAAGAAAAGATGATATGGCATAAACAAGTTCTTAAAAGAAATCATAGTTTACCTTTCTAAGAGACATAAACGAATACATAAACCATAGATTTGGAAGTATATGAATCAAGGGAGAAAATATACTTCTAAAAAGTATTTAAAGTGAATCATTATTTTATGTCCATGCTTTGATGTAACTTTTGCTTCAGTGTAATTTTTGCAATTGTGAGTGAAAGACAATTGTGAGGAAGGAGGCTTTCTTACGCCCATACTCATTTTTTGAAGATCAATTCAACTACAGAATCCGGAATCAAGGTAACTCGCAAATAACATTGAAAGTTTACTTGTGGATTTAAGTTAAATTTCATTGTAAACGGGTGCATTTTCGGTAGCAGCCGACACCCTTCATTTGTTGAGCATCATTTGATGAGTTTGCATTTGATTTTTCAAGGGTGGAGTTGCCAGAAACCCTTTGAGGTCTAATTTTGTCTTTAAAATGGCTCGAGTTGAAGAACTGTTAGAGTTACTAAACGTTATAATCCTCTCCTCTGTGGACAATACAATCACCACTGACAAAGCAACTCTGCAATTTATTGTAACATGTTTGCAAGTCACGCAAGCCAAAGCAGCACTACTGCAAACTCAAACTCGACTTCTTCACGATGCACTTGAGTGAAAGAATCTTCGACAACATTTTGAACTAGTCCTTGTTCAAAACAACTATCTTTTCAAAGTAGATAATGATGCCAATTCAAATCAACAACGAGTGTGTTGAGATTTGCTTAAGCAGATGAGAGTCCTTAGTATCTTTAATCTTTTGGTTATTATACAATAACTGTAGCATAAGAATCACTAAAACCATTCACAGTGTACACAAAATTTATCCTGGGAAACCCTCTTGGGGAAGAAAACCCAGCAAAACTTCTTCAGTATAGAACTATCAACAAGTACAATGTCAATACAGTGTTCTCTTCGAGAAATATAAACCACAGGACTAAACACTTACTATTGTCCTAAGCTCGGACCTATTCTAGTCTGTACTCTAACTGCTCCCTCAAATCTGTACCCTCGGACTGCAGTTTTCTCTATTTTGGATCTGCCCTTAGAGATGACTAGGATCTACACTCAACCTTCCATCATAAGAGACTTCAGATCTACTGCCATGATTGTACACAAAGGAGACGAGTATGCTACCAAGATTGTCATGGTTCTGCTCCAAAAATATCCAAAGACATGCCCCAAGAAACCAACCTCGAATCTGCTATCAAAGTGGCTTGGACCTGCTCCAGATAAAGGTTTGGATCTGCAGTTTAGATGTTGCCTCAGAACAATTCGGATCTGCACCATACACGCTGCCTCAAACCCAAAATTGATTGCCTCAGATGTGTTGCTTATTGTGTGTATTGTGGGGTGTGCCTCCCTCTTACTTATATAGGTTAGGTCACCCTAGGTTAGGGCCGACCTCACACTTGTCAATTTCTTATTTATTATAATAATCTAATGGAGTCGACTTTACCAATATTCTTTTATATTATTCTTTTTACCACTTTCTAATGGAGCCGACTTTACAATAAGGTTTTTGCATTATTCTTTTAGGGTTTGCACATAATCAAACATATTGAGAATATCCTTTGCAGCTGCCCAAACTTCAACACTTCCTCCTAGTAAGGAGGGTATTCTTCAGGCACACACATCCACACAGGTCCTTCTCATCTTCGCCCTTGACCATTGACCATTGACTTATTAACATCCAATCTATACATCACAAGAAGTTTTGTAACCTCATACAGATAAGGAGGATCATTTCATGGGATGTGATCATCTAGTTCTCCTTAACCATGGTCAAATGCTAGAGTTATTTCTCTTAGGGGTGGCCAGTCCCTAAGGAATACTCATAGCTCATCTTGAAGACCTAGGAGAACTTTTTCACATCACCTTGTCTTTGACTTTTTCTTTGACACACAAAACTCACAAGACTTATCTTGGCTTTTGCTTTGACACACAAAGCTCACAAGACTTGTAGCAACATCTTTTGTCTCTTGCCTTGACTTAGAAGGCTTTTCTCCAAGTCTCGAGTCAGCCTTGACATACAAGGCAGTCTTGGAGAATTTCTCACGATGTTGCAAACTTTAACAATCCCTTTCAGCAAGGGAAGCATTCTCTACCATACCAAGCTTGTCCTAGAAGTACACAAATTTTCCAAAGGATAAAGGCTTAGTCAATATATCTGCTATTTGCTCATCAGTACGAATGTACTGCAACTTGATGGCACATCTTTGGACCATGTCTCTGATGAAGTGATATTTCATCTCAATATGCTTTGATCTATCATGGAAGATAGGGTTCTCTGTGAGCTTCAAACAGCCCTGGTTATCACAATGGATAACAGTTGTTTCTAACCTCTCTTGAAACAACCCAGACAAAATCTTTCTCAGCCATACTACTTCTCTGCTAGCATCATTGGATGTTATATACTCTGCTTCTGTTGTACTTTGTGCTATGGAGCCTTGTTTCCTGCTAGACCAAGATATCATAGTTGAACCAAACCTAAAACAGTATCTGGAAGTACTCTTCCGATCCAATGAGCTCCAAGCCCAGTCTAAATCAGCATAACCATGAAGCAACACTCCACTGGAAGTGTATCTAAGTCCATATGCAATGGACCCTCTCAAATATCTGAGCACATGTTTGGCAGCAACCCGATGTCTGTGTCTCGGCTTAGATGTGAACTGACTCAAGGCGCTTACAGCAAAGCATATAATTGGCCTTGTATGGATCAAATACATCAAGGATCCAATAAGTTGCATGTACATAGATGGGTCCATCAAGTCTGATCCAGAATCTGATTCATGCAACTTCTTTAAGTTAGATATCGTGGGTGTAGACATGGATTTACAATCTAACATACCAAATCTGCGCAATATATCAACTACATATTTTCCTTGAGAAAGGAAAATTTCGTTTGTTCTTTGCCACACTTCCAGACCAAGGAAGTAATGCATGAGTCCAATGTCTTTCATTTCAAATTCAGAAGTGAGCTCCCTCTTACACTAGGCTATCAGATGTTCGTCTCCTGTAAGGAACAAATCATCAACATATAAAACCAAAATCAAGGAATGATTTTCTATTACCTTGAAATATAAGTTGGATCAGCTGCACTCTTGGAGAAACCCGGGCTCTGAAGATAACTGTCAATTCTCGCATACCAAGCCCTTGGTGCATGTTTCAGCCCATATAGTGCTTTCCTCAATTTGCACACATGTGATTCTTTTCTATGAACCACGATGCCCTCTAGTTGTTCTAAATACACTTCTTCCTCGACTTGGCCATTTAGGAATGTTGTCTTTACATCCATCTGGTGAAGTTTCCTACCCAGAACTGAAGTAAGGGAGATAATGGTTCTGATGGAAGTATACCTTGCAACTGGTGCAAATGTCTCATCATAATCTATCCCTTCCTTTTGAGAAAAACCATGAGCCACAAATCTGGCTTTGTATTTTTCAATACTCCCATCAGCTGCATGCTTGATCTTGTAGATCCACTTAGAAGTAACCACAGATTTTCCTTCTGGTCTTGGAACCACTTCCCACACATCATTCTTCATGATGGATTGATATTCTTCCACCATGGCATCTCTCCATACTTGCTACTTAGCAGCATCCTCATAGATGGTGGGTTCTGCATCACTAATCTAAGCCATAAGAGCCTCATAACCTGAATACCTTTGAGGTCTTTTCCTCTCTCTGAATGTACCTAAAGGAGCAGCATGTTTTTCTGCCTCTCATAGGATTTCTCTACATCAGGCAGGCTTCCTCTTAGCAGGAGGTGCCTCAAGAGGTCTCTCTATCTATTCTACTGGATCCACGGTATCAAACTGATCCAATGGCTCTTCAGATTCCTCCCTCTGGTCATCTGAACTATAAGACTCTAGGTCTGAAATCTGTACCTGAGGATCTTCGGGCTCCTCCATCTTTGTATCCAGCTACAACTCTTTAGATCGCTTAAATGCAGCTTCTTCATGAAATGTTACATCCCTGCTTACCTCGATATGTCTTTGGCTTGAAACATAGATCCTGTAGGCCTTGGATGTTTCACTGTACCCAACAAATATTCCTTTCTTCCCTGAAGGCTCCATCTTAGTTCTCTTCTCTTTCGGCACATGTATGTAAACTGGACATCCAAAAATCCTCAAGTGTCCCACTTCTGGTTTTTCGCCAATAAATGCTTCTTCTGGAGTCTTTTCCCCAGAACGGCATGAGGACTTCTATTCTGAATATAAACTGCAGTGCTCGTGGCTTCTGCCCATAATGATGTGGAAAGGGTCCTGATCACACATCATAGCTTTTGTTGTCTCACAGATTGTTATGTTCTTTCTCTCAGCAATCCCATTCTACTGGGGGTTGTAGGGCACAGTTAGATGTCTCTTGATTCCTGCTTCTTTATAGAAGTCATCAAAATGACGAGACTCAAATTCCCCACCATTGTCAGTTCTCAAAGCACGTATGTGTTTTCTAGTCTAGTTTTCAATCAATGCTTTGAATTCTAGAAATTTGCTTAAAGTTTCATTCCTTCCTTTTAGAAAATAGATCCATGACTTCCTAGAGAAGTCATCTATGAAAATCACATAATAAAGTAACCCACTCAGGGAAGGCGTTGACATAGGCCCACATATGTCTGAATGTATTAAATCCAGAATTCTTTTAGACCTTTTGTTACTGTTAAGAAAGGACTTCTTTGTGTTTTTACCAAGAACACAACCTCTACAGATACCATCATGTTCAAAATGAAAAACAAGCATTCCTCTTACCATTTTATGTACTATGGGGAGCGCTTTGTAGTGAAAATGTCCAAACCTCCAATGCCACAGCTCAGATGAACTAACTGTATCATGAACCAATGCTTGGATATGCCCTAGAAGCTTGTAGAGACCTCCCTCTCTAATTCCAATAACAATTGTTGAACTTAGCTCTCCATTCTTAGGCCATAAGAGAGCTTTCTTGTCCATAAAGGTCACCCTGTAACCTTTATCTTCTAAGACTGCAACAAAAATAAGATTCTTCTTTAAACCAGGAACGTACAGGATCTCCTCAATGTGCAACTCACCCCCAGATTCTAGCTAAAAAAATGTTGAGCCAATTCCTTTGACTGCATAGCTAGCATCATCTTTCAGTTCTACCTGAGCAGAGAACTTCTTCTCCTTGAAGTTCGCAAGGGCTCCTTTATTTCGTGACATGTGTCTGGAAGCTCCACTATCCACCAACCAGGATTCAGCACTATTTGAAAGAGAATCGGAGAGTGTTGAAATAAGATAGTATTCCCTCCTGGTCTCTTGATTACTGGAATCCCTTTAGTCTTTTGAGACTCATCTTCTGCAACAATAGAAGCATGATATTTACCCTTGTGTCCTTTTCTGATCTTTGGACAATCTCTAGCAAAGTGCCCCTTCTTTTGACAGTTGTAGCACTTTACTTTTGTTATATCAAAATCTTTTCCTTTGAAGCCACCTCTGCCTTTCTCCTTTTGAGGAGGAAACTTCTTCTAAGAAGTAAATCTTTTCCCTCTCCTTGTCCTTGCAGCTAGAGCAAGGTTCTCTTCTTTTGAAGGACCATTTCGACTCTGAATTCTCCCTTCTTCCTGCAAACAATCATGCCACAGCCTTTCAAATCAAAGTCTAGCTGATTTTCATGAGCATTTATCCCAGCCAGAAATGTCTCCGAAGGTGGAAGACCATCTACTGCAGTCTAGACGAGACCATCATCATCTACAGTTACACCAATGACCATCAATTGATCTCTCAACTAAGAGATCTCTGTGAAGGAGGCCACAGAATCACCCTTCTCAATCTTGAGAGTTCGAAGCTTGTTCTTTAGAACACTCTTTTGACTAGGTGCCTTCTTTTCATACAGATTACATAGAGTGTCAAAACACTCCTTTGCAGTCTTCAAGGGTGCTATAACAGGCATGATGTTATCCTTTACCGAATCAAATATAATTTGCTTTGCCTTTGCCTAATTTTTCTTGCAGGTTGTCCTTCCTGCATTGGTAGTGGGCTCTTCTACTGCATTGAACACAAAGTTGTCCAAGTCATGTTCTTCCAATATATTCAAGACTCTGGCTTTCCAAACATTAAAGTTTGAAGCCCCTTCAAGTCTATCCTCGGGCCTTACTGAAGTTGAAGTCATCTCTACAAGAAAACTTGTACTGTGCTTGAATAAAATTCCCAAGGATCTGCGCAGGCTCTAGAAGACTGCAGAACTAAGCTCTTCCACGCCCTAGAGCTCTCATACCATGTTGAGATTTGCTTAAGCAGATGAGAGTACTTAGTATCTTTAATCTTTTGGTTATTATAACAATAACCGTAGCATAAGAATTACTAAAACCATTCACCGTGTACACAAAATTTATCCTGGGAAACCCTCTTGGGGAAGAAAACCCAACAAAATTTCTTCAGTATAGAATTATCAACAAGTACAATGTCAATACAGTGTTCTCTTCGAGAGAGATAAACCACAAGACTAAACACTTACTACTGTCTCGAGCTCGAACCTACCTCCATAAGAGAATTTCGGTCTATATTCTAACTGCTCCCTCAGATCTGTACCCTCAGACTACACTTATCTCTATTTTGGATCTACCCTTAGAGATGACTAGGATCTGCACTCAAGCTTCCATCATAAGAGACTTCAAATTTGTTGTCAGGATTTTACACAAAGGGGACGGGTTTGCTGCCAATACTGTCACAGTTCTGCTCAAAAAATATCCTCAAACATACCCCCAGAAACCAACCTCAAATCTACTCTCAAAGTGCCTCAGACCTGCTCCAAATAAAGGTTCGGATCTACAGTTTAGATATTGCCTCAGAACAGTTCGGATCTGCACCATACATGCTGCCTCAGACCTGAAATTGATTGTCTCAAATGTGTTGCTTGTTGTGTGTATTGTGGGGGTTGCCTCCCTCTTACTTATATAGGTTAGGTCACCCTAGGTTAGGGCCGACCTCACACTTGTCAATTTCTTATTTATTATAATAATCTAATGGAGCTGACTTTACCAATATTCTTTCATATTATTATTTTTAACACTTTCTAATGGAGCCGACTTTACAATTAGGTTTTTGCATTATTCTTTTAAGGTTTGCACATAATCAAACATAATGAGAATATCCTCCACAACTGCCCAAACTTCAACAGAGTGCAGCTACAACTCAGTGAGACTACCCCAGATTCAAGTACAGATGACGTTCAACTTTCTCTTTCCAAGCGAATCATCAGACCTTGGGAAGAAATCAAAAATAACAAGCACAGAATCGATATCGGATATGAAAAGGATGTCACCTTTGATAATTCAAATTACACCAAACCAATCCAGTTCCAAAGTGTTAGATTGCTACAAGATGGTTCACATTCACCTGCTCCAGTTCAAGAGCAGATTCAGAAATGCCAACATTTTCAACAAGTTGGCCACATGGAAGATCAGTGTTTCGATCTTCATCCTTGTGGGCATTGCGGACAGCACAATCATCATTCAAACGAATGTTCTAATAGCAAGAAATCTGCAAGAGCAAAGCACCACTATGGGTGGATTACTTCTTGGCGATGGTCATCAATGTCAAGAAGATATCTCAGTCATATCGATGAGTCTATTCTCGAGTATTGACGCATCTTGCAGTGAAAGGATTTGCATCTTCTCACCTTGTACCTGACAAGGGGGAACAACATCAACGATTGAGAGTCGGACTTCAAGTTTCGAAGTCTTATCAATCGAGTAGTAACAAGCGAGCGTGACAAGCAAGCATGACTGGTTTGAGGTTTTCCTTAAACCACCACTTAGTAGAAGACTTACAACTTCTGCTAGACAATGGTTTGAGGTTTCCTTAAACCTCCACTTGGTAGAAGACTTTCAACTTCTACTACAAAACAATTTATAGTCATCTTTAAACCAGCATTCAAGAGCACTTCCAATTAGCAGAAGACATTGGCTTCAGCGTCTAGCTAACTTAGGAAATGTTTCGCCAACCATTGAACCTAGAGCAAGGTTCCAGAGTTTGTGGTCATCCTTAAACAACCAGATTGGTTTGTGGTCTTCCTTAAACCACCATCACCATTCAGTTTGTGGTCATCCCAAAACCGCCAAATTCAGAGAGCACATTCAACCATCAGCAGTGGCACACTTTCATATTTCAGGTGCACACTTCCAGACTTCAGCTCTCTTCTTGGACTCATATACACCCCCCTTCAGATCAAGGGGAAGAATGTTGGAACCCTAATCCACTTAAGTTTACGGTATTCTTCACTTGATGGAATGTGAAAGGTCAAGTGATTGTAACGGACATCGGGAATCCAAGAGACATGTATTGGAATACGAATCCAAACACCAACATCAATGTATTTATATATGTATCACATTAATGATATATGTACTACACGCTTATCTTATCTCGTGTGTCAACAGTTGAAACCCTAAGAGAGGAACATAAATGCTTCTTCCTCTCACAAAGTTTTACTTGTCCAAAATTTGTGAATTGTCCTTGTTAGGGTTAGAACCCTAAAGCCCTAAAGAGCTAGCACTTTAAGATTTTAGCCCTAGACAATTGATCTTTGACCTAATTGAAGCTACAAGAAGGGAGAAATGATAATCTAGGGCCCAAAAGTGTTTGCACCCTATACTTCCTTCTCCTTGAAGTCTAAACATTAAGGCCCAAATGTGCTTGCACCTTAGGGTTTAGACTCTACCTCTTGGTTTCAATTAGATCAACCTTCAAGCTTAGATGCATTTGAGACTCCATGGCCCTAGAATGGTAAAGGCACTAATCTAGAAGCAACTCTTGTGGTAAAAGTGATTGATAAAACCCTTTTTTCAAATCTCTCAAGTGTCCTACTAACTCTACTAACTCTAACCCTAGCAAACTCACTATATTATTTGTTGTTGTTATAAAATTTTACTACAGACATCTAAAACTACATTAAATTGCAGCATACACTCATCTAAAGGTGGCCTAACTTGTTCAAAAATTTCTTCTAGCAATTGGATAAATTTGTGCTTGATGAATGCTTACTTTTCATCTTTTCATGTTAAATTGCTACATTTTTTAGCACTAATTGTTGTTGTTGTCGCAAATTATTCATTGTTGTTATAAGACTGGTTTACTACTGCAATTTGCAACAACCATAGCTGCTTAACTTGTCTAGTGTCTAAAAGAGGTCATCATTGCATACTTTAGCTTAGAAGTTGTTATATATATGTTGCAAAGTGTTCTTGTTCCAGGCAGATACAACAAACTACAATACAACCTCTCTCTTCTTCCTGGACCTAGACCAACTAACCAGTGATCAAGATAGGGGACGGGTAGGCTTGGCTACTAAACTTGCTATTTGATCCCTTGAGGTCACCAAGGAAGCCTCCCTTGTGGTGGACCTCCTCCATCACTAAAACGAGGGAAGATCCTACTTAGGTGACAATGGTAGTTTCTTCCATAGTTACGCAAGATTTGGGGATCTTGTGGTGGGCTTTGCACAAGTACAAATCCTGCGATAACAAGTATCACCCTTTGCCACTTGTCTAGCCTTTGCCTCTACCTCGATCCTTTAGAGACATGAGTGAACACCTCCCAATTTTGATGAAACTACATAATTGAAGCCTTATAATATAGTAGAAAAAGTTGAACATGCCTAATCAATGATTTCGGTTTGAGTGAAAGGTACATTTTTGCTAAGGCCATGTCAGAGTAGTTCAACAATCAATACCACCAACATCAAGGTACATAAAGGGCTTGGTGCTCTTGATTAAATGCCAATCCCATACCCTCATACGTGATAGAATCTAATGAAAATGTTGCAATCTACCAATCCTGAAAACCTGAAAATTGTTAAGTGTGTTGGACTTTGAATGGGATATGAAATTCTACTTTCTCCATATGAAGTCCGATGAGGTTGGAACCACTCTCAAACATCCTAAAACAATGAATGGCAATGTTACAAATTTAAGCAAAAAGATACAAAGGAAAGATAAAAGAAATGATAAAAAGGAAAGATAATGGAAAAAATGAAAGATAAAAGAAATGATAAAAGGGAAAGATAAAGGAAATGTCAACTTTAATCATTACCATTAATTGCCAGCGTTTTTGGTCAAACCCTTTTAAAGAAAAATTTAATTTTGCATGTTGGTAGGGTCTAGTACCTATTCGGTCGAGTCAAGCCTTGACTTGGCCAAGTTAAGGCTGTACCAGTTTGGTACAGAACCGGCCGAGTCAAGTCAACAAAAGGGCCGAATCAAAGCAATTTGGGGTTGGCTCGGTCAACACGGTCGAGTCCGAGTCCAAGTTGACCAAGTTTGAATACTATGGGAAAATCTGAGAAGCAAGGCATATCAATAGTCGAAAACAAAGTGATCAATCTGATACCCAAAAATTGAAAAGTACACTCTTTCATATTTACCCGCAATGTTCACTTAAGGAGATAGAGACAAGGGTGTTGAATTTAATGCAGCTGCAAGAGCCATTCTCTCTGGAGGATGGCTTAAGACCCTAGCTGTGGACTAGGGCCCCCCAGTACACTCTCGGGGTTCTTGGTCTAGGACCAAGCAGTCAGAGCCATGGCAAAAGACCCTTGCAAGGGCCCCCAGTAGACAACTGGGGTTCTTGGTCTGGGACCAAGTGGCAAAAGACCCTTGTAAGGGCCCCCAGTAGACAACTGGGGTTCTTGGTCTGGGACCAAGTGGCAAAAGACCCTTGTAAGGGCCCCCAGTAGACAACTGGGGTTCTTGGTCTGGGACCAAGCAGCAAAAGACCCTTGTAAGGGCCCCCAGTAGATAACTGGGGTTCTTGGTCTAGGACCAAGCAATAAAGACCCTTGAGAGGGCCCTCAGTAGATGATTGGGGTTCTTGGTCTGAGACCAAGCAATAAAGACCCTTGTGAGGGCCCCCAGTAGTAGATGACTGGGGTTCTTTGTCTGGGACCAAGCAGTTAAGTCCCTAGATATGTCTAAGGCATGGGTTGATCCTTGGTCTTGTACCTTGGTGGATAAGACCCCAGATATGTTTTGGGGCAACCTGGTACTTGATCAGGTAATTGTTGGTGTGTGACCCTCCTTGAAGGCGGGCATGACCACATGAGGGATGTATCCCATATGCAGTGATGATAAAGTTGATTGGTCACCTTGAGAAGTATATGGAAATGTGTAAACCTCTCCTAAACCCACCACCCTTGGTTTTTGGTCTTGAGTTTGTTTGGGGGTTTATTTTTTGTCTTAGGGGTTAATATAAGAAATATTTAATTAATATAAATTATAAATATATTTAATTAATATTTATATTAATTAAATATATTATTTTTAATTATATTTCTTTTATCCTAACCCTTACCCAAAAGTATAAATAAGAACCCCTCCCCCTTCACTCTTACTCACTCATTTTCTCTTCCTCCTAAAGGTGTGGCGGATTGCTCTTTTGATCTGCGGCCTCCTTGTAACAGTTTGCAGCCTCTTTGTGACAGCGTGCGGCCTCCTTGGACAGTGTGCGGCCTTCTTGTGACAGCCTCCCTTTGTTAGCAGCCCGGCCTCCCTCTCTTCTTTTGCTGCCAGGACCTTGCTTGATTTGCTTGATGCTGTGTGGATGTTGAGGGTGTCTATTCCTCCACTGAAAGTGCTGATATTGCTGTCCTCCTTGACTGTTACCAGCCGGCCCCCTCCTTCTACCAGTGATACCTTCCTTGCAGCCTGCGGTACCCTCATTTAGGACAGATCTAGGATCTTGAAGGCCACGGCACCTTAGAGGGGTGACTGAACAGGCAGCCGTCCCTCCCTTTTCTGGTAGATTATTTTGTGTGAGGGTTTGGGGTTTTGGGTGTGAGGATTTCATGGTGATTTGACAGTCCAATGCTTCTCTTGACAGAGATCTGACCCTTGAGGCAGATCCATGACACATAAGACTTATCTGAGCATATTTCAGTGGCTTATTATCTCTTAGGTGTGCTATGCTCTTCTTCTTCTTACAGAGGTAAGTTACTTACAGTTCAGATCTCTATTTGTTCATGTTCAGATTTGTTTATTTAGCCTAGATCTATCTACTATGCATGTTCAGCTTTACCTACTGTTTATCTAACTACTGTTTATGATTAGAAGTGATTTCTAGTTCAGATCTGAATATCTGGATCACTCAGAAATTGTCTATGTTTCAGATCTATATTGCTGTTCATGTTCAGACTTACTTTTCAGATCTAACACTCTAGCATACTCAGAATTTGTCTGCTGTTTATGATCAGAATTAATTTCTAATTCTGATCTGAGTGTTTTTCTCACTCAAAATTGTTTAAGCATTAGATCTATTTGTTGTAGTTGTTCAGATCTAATTTTTGGTTCATGCATGCTTAGAATTTTGAAGTTTAGATCTGTATAAGTTGAATGTGTTTATGCTGATTTTGTCCACAGAATTTTGAAAAAGGTAGATTCTTGTTTTCTTTACCTAATTCTAACAAAGGGGAAGAATGAAAACAGAATTACTTTATGATGGAGCAAGTCTTATCTAATTGCAAAGATACAACTTCAATTCCCATGGAGTCATCATAGACCCCAGCTCCATTAGAGAATGTCTCCATTTGCTTATTGGTCTTTTGATAAAGGTCTCGTCCTTTGCCAATTAGCAGAGGCCAGATTCCCTAATATGGGCAAGTTCAAAATTTATACAGTATTCCACCATGTTTACAGGATGTGGGGACGCAGGAGCAAGGAAGCGCACCCAGGGAACATGTGGATACACCCCCCAAATTTTAGGGAGCATCAAGATGCACAGGGACAACGTTGGGGCACCTGACATAGGGGACCCCGTCTCTAAAATCATAAGAAAAAATAAAAATCCGAAGATGTGAAACATAAATCAAAATGATACCATCTAAATACTAATTGGAGTTCATCGATCACCATTACAATTTCAAATTTGTTAATTTTCCAGTGCACAGTCCAACATTCAATCTATAACCGTGGGCAAAAGTTGCAGATTTGATTGAGGAACTGATCAACTTATCCAAACAGGGTCTCTTGTCTGCAACAAGACCTATAATGGGTGTGCACACAACAAGCAATGAATCCTTAAGAATTGACCTGAACCCTGCTTTCAGTAAATAACACCAACCTACTATTATGCTAAACTTGATTTCTCCACATGGGCAAATCTGAGGAGCAAGGGCATATCAATAGTCAAAAACAAAGTGATCATTCTGATACTCAAAAATTGAAAACTACAATTTCATCTTTACCCACAACGTTCACTTAAGGAGACAGACACAAGACAAAGAATGAAAACAGAATTAATTTATGATGGAGCAGGTCTTATCTAATTGCAAAGATACATCTTCCATTCTCATGGAGTCATCATAGACCCCAGCTCCATTAGAGGATGCCTCCATTTGCTAAAGGTCTCATCCTTTGCCAATGAGCAGAGGCCAGATTCCCCCATATGGGCAAGTTCAAAATTTATAGTGTTCCACCAAGTTTACAGGATGTGGAGACGCAGGAGCA